>JAGGAU010000286.1:0-16727 GCA_017657275.1 Termitomyces sp. T108
TCTTTCCGGTTCTTACTCGTCGAACGCTCTTCGCCGAAGTCTCCCTTTCCATCTATACGCCCATCCCCTCTACCACACCGGCATCAGATCGTGCACGAGGCCTGGTTTGAGAGACTTCCATGTCTGTCTTTCCAACCCAAACAATCGTTACATCAAAGCCGTCTCATCAAACAACGTGAGTGACACTAGCAATATCCTTTCGAATACGCAATAGTCCATGTCATATTCATTCTTTGACGCAAAAAAGACTACAATTCAGCATAAGAGGGAGATCAAGTGTCCGACAGTACAATACAGTAACCAAGTGGGGGGGGGGGGGGGGGGGGGGTAACGTAACAAAAAAACGGGGGTTAATACTACGTACCACCACTAGCTAGCTAGACCCAACGGAGATGAAATGAACAAAGTGATATGCAAAAAAAAGCAGGGAATAAGTGTGTATACACAAAACATCACAGCAATCTCAAATGTCGAAAACAACAAAGAAAAAACTAACCATCTGGAGGACACGATGTCTAATCGGTCGAGACGGATCAATCAACGAGGTATATCCTGGAGTCTAAGCGCTTCCAATCCAGGGGGCGCACGACGATGGTGTTTCGCAGCGCCTCTCTCGCCAGCGAGCTTTCCAATGGCGTTGAGGAGATCACCACGGCGGAGTGGTTCTACATCACATATAAGGAATCCATTCAAATAGCTAGTACCCCACTCACTAGTGATATGGTCGTCCATACCTGCCTGGAGGCAGCGCTCGCGATCACCAATCACTATCCCAAAATCAGTCAAACTCATCAAACAAACACGACCGCCAAACATACTAGCATGGGCAGTGAGAGCGATAATCGGAGTCGGCGTGAGCCCACGGTGCATCTCGTACGAACGAATAAGCTCCGTCGCCTCCATACCACCCATAAACGGCATCGACACGTCCATCTACACACATCAGCCACCGCTCGCATCACAACTCGAAACTCACTAGTATAATATCAAACTGCTTATTCTGCGCAACACGTCCCTTGAACGCATCCACCGCCAGACTCCCATTCTCCGCAATCTCGACCGTATGCCCGTACTTTTCCAGAATCTTGACCGCAAGTTTCTGGTTCACGAGGTTGTCCTCGGCGAGGAGGATATCAAACGTCACGTCGTTGGGCGCCGCGACGGGGCTGACGGTGTTGGATTCCAACGCAGAAATGAGCGCGGACGCCAGGTCCTGCGCGGTCACGGGCGTCGTCAGTTGCGCGCTGATGCTGTTATCAAGACACCATTTCACTAAAACCAGCCGTCACGAAAAAACACGACAGATAAACAAAAACTGCCGTACAATTAAGCCGAGGCATCGAAGGCGCGAGGAGCACAATGGGTATATACCGCAAGTGCTCATACTCGCGGATACACTCTGTCTGCTCCACATCAGCACGACGGAGCAAACAAGCAGAGCCCGAAAAAAAAACCCACAACAGCCAACGAATCAACGACAATCGTATCAATATGCGGACACCTCTCCTTATCCGCCACCTCGCTAACATGATGCACGACATGCGGGCGGAGACACAGCTCCTTGATGCGCTCAACAACCCCCGTGTCATCATACAACGAATCCATAAACAAAATCGTGCGCTTCGCAAACGGCGACATCTTGGACAACGTGCTCTCGATCGACGAGTGGCTGATCTGCGACGTGATCGTGAAGAAAAACTTGGACCCCTTGGAGACCTCGCTCTCGACCCACATGTTGCCCTGCATGAGGTTAACCAGCCGCTTCGAGATGGACAACCCAAGCCCGGTGCCGCCATACTCCTACAAACGTCACGATCAGCCACAAAGCAACCACCACCACCACGACTCACCCGCGTCGTCGACCCATCAGCCTGACAAAACGTATCAAAAATCAAATTCAACTTGTCCTTTGCAATCCCAATACCCGTATCCATAACACAAAACTCAATCGTCACGCTCTGATCATCAAGCGCCAGCAGACGCGTGCTAAGCGCAACATGGCCCTTTCGCGACGTCTTGCTCGGCGTGAACTTGATCGCGTTGCCCACGAGGTTCGTGATGACCTGCCGCAGGCGCAACGAGTCGCCGATGAGCTGGTCCGGAATGTCCGGCTCGACGTCGTACGTCAGGTCCAGGTTATTCTGCGACGCGCGCACAACGAGCGTCTTGAGGATCCCAAACACCGTCTGCCGCAGCGAATACGACACCGCCTCCATCGTCATCCGCCCCGCTTCGACTACGCGCCCGGCGTCAGCGCACACACACGGGAGGCAACGACAACTCACTCTTTGAAATATCCAGAATATCATCAATGATCAACAACAACGACCGCGCAAGGCTATGCACGAGCAACAGACTCTCCCTCTGCGACCGATTCAAATCCGAATCAAGCGTGAGCTCCGTCATCCCAATAATCCCATTCATCGGTGTCCTGTGCGCAAATCAGCCCCGGACACAACAGCACACAGCACAGCACACACCTAATCTCATGCGACATGTTGGCCAAAAACTCGCTCTTGCTCCGATTCGCAAGCTCCGCCGCCTCGCGCGCAGCCGTGTTCTTCTGTATACTATCACGGAGGTTATACACCATCTGGTTGATCTGCGTCTTGAGCGAGTCCATCTCGCCACTCGCTTCGACCGTGATGAACCGCGTAAAGTCGCCGTCCATCGCGGCGGCCGAGATCTGTGCGAACCCGCGCACCTGCGTCGTGAGGTTGCTCGCCATCGTGTTGACCGAGAGCCTGCGAGCGCGAGCGTCAGCGAGCACCGGGTGAACATCGAGACCCCACACGTACGTGATTTCCTGCCACATGCCCTGCACGTTCCCCACCTCGGCCTGCACACCAAGCTTGCCCTCCGTCCCAACCTCACGCGCGACCTTCTTCACCTCTTTCGCAAAAATCGCAAGCTGGTCAATCATATCGTTGATCGTATTAACAAGCGAGAGCATCTCGCCGCTAACACTGACACCCGTGATCTTCTGCGTCAAATCCCCACGCGCAACCGCCGTCGTCGCCACCGCAATATTGCGCACCTGCAGCGTCAGCTACAAAACACATCAGCGCGACACACTCGCACTCGACTCGGACACACGCACATTATTCGCCATGACATTAACATTATCCGTGAGATCCTTCCACGTCCCGCCGACATTCGTCACGCGCGCCTGGCCGCCAAGCCTCCCCTCGGTGCCCACCTCGCGCGCAACACGCGTCACCTCGTCCGCAAAAACACTCAACGACTCCGTCATCCCATTAACCGTCTCCTTGAGCTCCAGTATCTCCCCGCGCACATCGACATCAATCTTCTTCGTCAGATCGCCCCCCGCGACGGCCTTGGTCACCTGCGCGATCGAACGCACCTGCGACGTCAGGTTGTTCGCCATGAGGTTCACATTGTCCGTCAACACCTGTCGCGGGGTCAGCAAAGCGGCACACCGCCGGGCGCGAGGCGCACCTTCCACATGCCCTGCACGTCAGGGACATACGCCTGCCCGCCGAGAATACCCTCCGTCCCGACCTCGAGCGACACGCGCGTGACCTCGTTCGCGAGCGTACTAAGCTGCGCGACCATCGAGTTGACCGTCAGCTTCAGATCGAGCATCTCGCCCTGCACATCAACATTGACGAGCTTGCCCAGGTCGCCCTGCGCGACGGCCTTGGTCACCTCCGAGATCGAACGCACCTGGTCCGTCAAGTTCGACGCCATTTTCTGCCGTGCGGTTAGTCGGCGTCAGTGAGAACACACCGCGTACGCACGTTGACGTTGCGCGTGAGGTCTGCCCATGTGCCCTGGACACCCTCGACGGTGGCCTGCCCGCCAAGTATCCCCTGCGTGCCGACTTCAAGCGCGACACGCGTGACCTCGCTCGCAAACGCCGAGAGCTGGTCGACCATCGAGTTGACGGTGCCTGTAAACCGTGAGCCCGCGCCAGCACAAGAACCCGCACAACACACTCTTGAGCGTCGACATCTCGCCCTCGACGCTGATCTCGATCTTTTGCGTGAGGTCGCCGCGCGCGACGGCGGTGGTGACGTTGGCGATGGACCGCACTTGGTCCGTGAGCGACGAACACATGCGGTTGACCTGGGAGAGTCTCGACGTCGTTGCAGGCACAGAGAAAAGCAGCGACGTACATTGCGGACGAGCTCGAACCAGACGCCTTCGACGTCCGGGACGTGCGCCTGGCCGCCGAGTTTGCCCTGGGAGCCGACTTCGAGTGTGACGCGTGTGACTTCAGACGCGAGTGCGCGGAGTCTGGGGAATTTGAGTGGAGAGCAAGACGAGCAATGACAAGGCGGACCTGACGACCATGCCGTTGACTGTATTTTTGAGATCGAGGATCTCGCCGCGGGCATCGACTTCGATCTGCTTGGATAGGTCGCCGAGTGCGACGGCCTTTGTGACCTTTGCGATGGATCGGACCTGGAGAGGTTGGTCGGGTGATGGGCTGGGATAAAAGACGGTACCTGATTTGTTAGATTTGCAGCGAGCTTGTTGACGACGCCGGTGAGCTCGCGCCACGTGCCCTCGACGTCGAGGACGAGTGCCTGGCCTCCGAGTTTGCTGGGAGCGAGTCAGAGAGTGGTAGAAGCAAAACAACGCACGGACCCCTCAGTGCCGACCTCCTGGCTGACGCGGGTGACTTCCTTTGCAAACTGGCCGAGCTTGTCGACCATGGTGTTGATGACGTCCTTGAGCTGGACCATGACGACGCCCTGGACGGGGACGGTGATCTTCTGGGAGAGGTCGCCGCGCGCGACGGCGTTGCAGACGCGGGCAATGTCCTGGACCTGGTCCTTGAGGAGCTGGAGCTCCTGGGTCTGCTCGCGGAGGGGCTGGACGGCGTCGCGGAGGAAGAGGAGCTCGTCGCGCTCGTTGTCAAAGGTGGGGAGGTCGGGCGGGGGCTCGAGGGCGCGCTCGAGGATGGTGGGCGGGGTGGTGAGGGCAGAGGGGGACGGGCGGCCGCAGGTGGGGCAGGGGATGCCGGCGATGGGGGTGTCGATGAGGGAGTGGTGGATGGGGGTGGCGACGGGGTCGGCGAGACGCTCTGCGCGGCGGACGCGGTCGACGAGGGCGGCGATGGCGCGGAGGACGGCATGGGCGGTGTCGTTGTCCTTGGCGACGTCGAGGGCGATGTTGAGGTCGAGGGGCACGGTGGAGTCGTGGGCGACGGCGGCGAGGAGACGCAGGAGATGCGCGGTGAAGGCGCCCTCATCGGCTGTCGGATCGCCGCTCATGACGGTCAAGAGCAAGAGGACTGACTAAGCACGGCCCGGGTGTCTCCAAGTCACTGTAAGGCTACGAGCATGCCTCCAAGTCACTGTAAGTCCTCGCACTCCTCAATTCGTCGCTCACTCGCCCAGTCCTAGCAATCCCACTCGTAAGTCTCTTGCCCTGCCTGCATGCCCCAGTCACGTGTCCCAGCACACCAACGCCGCTCTCCGCGCGCACATCGCCGCGTTCCAGCGTGCACTCGCGCCTGTCCGCGGCCTCGACCCGTCGATCGTCATCCCCCCGATCCGCTTCCACCTCACCCTCGGCGTCATGTCGCTCCAGCCAGACGCCGTCCCTGCCGCCCTCGCCCTGCTCCACGCCCTCCAGCCCCGCCTAGCAAAGACCGACGTCACCCTCGACGCACTCGACGTCCTCCGCCCCAGATCCGCTTCCCCGGATGTATGGGCCGACGTCCTCTACCTCGCACCCCGCGAGACCCCTGCCCTGCGTCACATTGCCCGTGAGTCACACACCGTCCATCACGCTCGTCACTCATCGTCAGACCTCGTCCGCGCCGAGTTTACGCGCGCAGGTTACATCACCGACACCAGGCCACTCAAGGTCCGCCCTCGTCTCCCATCCCACACCCTCTAACCCACCACAGCTCCACTGCACCGTCCTCAACACTTCCAAACGCCGCCCCGCCCGCGCCCGCCGCCGCCCCTTTTGCTACACCGACATCCTCAACGCACCCGCCCTCGACCTCCTCGCACCAACGCGCCCACTCACCCCGCTCGCCCCCGTCCCCATCGACCTCGGCCCATCCGCCGTCGTCCCCGTCAACTCGGTCGAGCTCTGGCTCATGGGCAGCCGTGCCCCCGACGGCGCATACCTCAGCTGCGGTGCAGTGCACCTTGTGTAGTAGTCGCAGAAATACATCGTCTTGCAACGTAACTCGCTCCAATACACGTTGTACCACGCCCACCCAGGCATCCCTGCAGACTTGTCCCGATCCTTAGCTCCGGCATGTAGCCTAAACCACGACCAAAACAGGCAACTAAACTATCGCAAGCTCCTTAAGGTCATGCATGCTCCCTTCCTTGGACAGGGTCAGCAACGGTACCCAAGTACACCATATGCAGCTATGGCAAGTTACAGCAGGCAGCATCCTGAACGGTCATTCTATCACGTGTACGACGAGTAAAATCATGTACCTCGTTCCGTTAGATGCATTGTGGCGCACTTGGTGGATAATGTTGTTCACATCTGGTGAACAGCACTCTGAGCTTCATGAGCGTTCTTAAGCCGCGCTCATTCTTCGCAGAATATCGACGGCCGTTGGAAACGTGTCACACTCGAGAACGGGTACGCAACGAACATTTAATTGACATTCCTTGCTCGACTCGTGCATTAAACTCCTGCGTATCCTCAGAGAATAAAAGCATCTTCCATCTTCCTGCATATCTAACCGGCCTCTCGAAACATCAATATCGTTTCCTACGTATCGAAATTCACTCCACTTGTACAAATCTATTGAGACGTACCAACAAAGGTACGTTTTACTTAGATATTCAAACCATCTCTGCTTCAGATTCTGTCGATTGTACAGTTTCCAATACATGCTGTGTCACTCCCTCTTCCTGTACGCCGTGATCTCATGGAATGGTTTGCTTTTTCTCTACGATGAACATTCAGACCTCATAACACCCCATGAAGCCAAGCACCTGGCCACTTTCGTTCTGTATCCTGACAGGACAAGGCCAGCTCAGTAGAAGACATTCAACCAGTGAGATTTCGAGTCTTCTTCCTTGTCGTAAAACAATTGATATCAGCAGCTGTACGCAGTCGACCATGGAGTATATCATAGACATTGATTGTCAGGCAGTCGTAGAAACTCAATCTTCCAGATGATGTCTTTGAGGACCCTGTTATCCAGAGGTCTCAGTGCACAACCTCATAGCCTATCTCTTACCTAGTCCTCATTTCCATTTCCGACTTGGGTCTTTATTCTTACAACGTCGAGCAAGTCCGGGGTGATAAAGGTCGCTTCTCCCTTGCCTAGTGCTCATTTCCATTTTCGACTTTGGACCTTTAATCTTATAACATCGAGCAAGCCCGGGGTGATAAAGGTCACTATTCTGATGCGTCCTGAGCATTGTACTCTGACTGAGGCATTGGTAAACTATGCCTCCGATGCTCGTCCCCACCAAGCCCATCCAGTGGGCACTCGTAGCGCACCCCAAATATCGAAACCACCTCGGTAGCCAGTCAATTTCAGGACATACCAGGGGAGTACCTCCTAAACGGAGCTTGGAAACGTCGGCCTGCTCATTCTCCGCGTACGCCCGGGGGGTGGAATTCGGCAGCTCTCGTAGATGAAACTACCTGTCAATAGTGCCGTGCAGCATGGGCGCCATGCGCCCCGTGCACGTAACAAAGGATTTTTTTTAAAAAAAAATGCCAATGTTGGTGAATCGTACCAAGCAGATGTGGAACGATACTTGAATGGTTCTGAGGGTTGGAAATTCACGAGACCTCCCAATTTACTAAGAATTCTGGGAACACTTTTACTCTGTCCATTCATTGGCATTCAGCTTATGGTCAGAGTTCCATCCGCAAGACTTTACATCAGCCTTCACAGGTGCCCGAGAATCAGCAATCCCGGTATATGCAGGAATCGTAAGAATCCACGAGAAATTCTGTAATGGACACATCTAGTTTATTCAAGGTTGTGGTACATAGTCATGAGCAAACAACATCTCCCAATGCACGCAAACGGAGAGCAGTGCCTTAGACGCCAAACTAGCAATTAATCAAGTCAATTAGGATAAAAATCATCGAGAAAAATGCGTGCATACAGTATGACCTGTGCAAAGGGTACACATGAAAATCAGAAATTATCATAGGAAAGTTACTGAGTGGACAGTACCGGTTATGAAACGCGCGGATTTAGACGTCAGGAAAGAGACAACGTCTGCCACATCCTCAGCCATTTCGACGGAATCAGCAGCAGTGTCATCGACATTCTGAGGAGAGCGGTCAAACGATGTAAGCAATCATATCGTAATAATGGACTATACCTTGTCAAGGTCGTACATTGCTCCCTTACGCTTCTTTCCTGGAGGAATATGAGTTTGTCAAGATTGTAAAAAAGTGTGCACTAACCGTTGTCAATCTTAGTACACAAACCGAGCTGTAAAGGAGGAAACAAATGTCTCCCACGTGTGACGTATGAGTTCACGGTGATCCCATGAGCACCCAATTCGGCAGCTAGTCGTTACACATCAGGGTTGAGAAGGATGAACCAAGTATTGCAAGACACACCAGCAGCTTCAGTCAATCCACAAATTGCAGATTTTAAAGAACCCACAGCTCCGGAACCAGATCTTTCTACAGAACATTCTTTATCCATAATGACAAAGTTCAAGGCACGATGACCTCCAATTCCGTTCTTAGTGTAAACTTCAACACACTTTGCACCTGGATGGTTAGATGACAGCTCCGCTGTCCATATCCCAGAACGTTGTAAGGACTTGGAAAGCCCTGCTTGAGCTAGTCTGGAATGAGTTTTTCATTCTCAGATCAGTGAAATCAATTATACCAACTTTTCCCCAGATATCCCAGAGAACCATCTACATAACCGACCTAGATCAATTGAACTGAGATCCACGTGGAGGGCTCTGTATCATGGATATTGTAGCTCACCTCTAAAGGACGTCCCGAGCGTTCCTCAACGTTAGACCTGATGATTGTCCAGGCAGAATCTGACTTAGGATCGCCAACACTGATGGCACACTTCCTTCCCTCGTTCTCTATCTGTGCTTTGAGCACTTCAAGGGGCTTCAAAGCCTCAGGAAGGTCGTTTATGACGATGTCGAAATCTTTTGCCAAACGCAAGGAAATAGCACGACCAAGTTCCGTAGAAGCATTAGTCACAAGGGCAGCACCATGAGAGGAATCTGAGGGCATGTTTCTCGAATGTGAGGATATTGACAAGACACTCAGCCCAGCCCAGCTTTTATAGTAGTAGCTGGCTCCTGCGTCTGCTCCGCACCAACCCAATCAATGTCTCCGTTGAGGAGTAGCCATGCAAGGGAGCAAAGACAAGTAGCCACGAGGAGCACTGAGCAGGGACAGGAACACTAGATTTGGAAGCGATGATGGAGCAGTGTAGGAAATCGCATCCAAGTAAGAGCATGAGCACATTGGTAAAGTTGTAACTGGGAAGCGACCAATGCAGTTCCGCGTGACATATACTTAAATTTTAGCTGTCTGGTCGGCTCAGGCTTTGTGTGTAAGAAGAAAGGTCTGCTGCGGTCGAAGACTGGTGATGTTCCAGGAGGGTACCCGTCATTTTTGCAAGCCCATATCACATGCCCCGTGCCCGGGGACTACAGAGAACACACAGACACAGGCAACAAATATGGAGAAGACCCTATCCTGCATAGTCCCAGAAGAATATAATAGAGATGTTACAGACTGCAGGAGGTATCGTGTTAAAACTTTTATTAACCCTTGCCAATGAAAAAAGTATAGTCACGTGACACACGTGACCCAGATGGCTGACCCCCTTGAGGAACCCTGAAAATCACGAAGGGAGACCAATGCCCGAGTCTCTAGTCTAGTTCACATCAACCGATGATACCGCGAGAGTAGACCGGGGGATTGCTCAGGAGAGCTGTAAACAGTTTGTCCCACCCCCAGTTGGTAATATATTGTAATGTGTGGGAAGGGTGTATTTTCACAGTTGGGAAAATAAAGATGCATCTATTGCTTGACTCTTTTTTGCTCGGAAAACCAACATGTCATCAAAACGGAGGATAGCTGACAATCAAGATACAGCTGATGACATTCAAAACAAAGAAGAGTACCTTTACTCGACAAACTTTCAGGTTGGTCTGCCTCTATGCTGATGTCCTTCATAACAGTTTCAACCTGTTTGACTTTTTTTTTGGATGCGTGAAGGTGTTAGAAAACCGATTGTACAAAAAGAATTGGAGGATTGCTTCTCAATTCGATCATGACGTACTTGAACACGAAATGGCTGTACACCTTCATTATGGTGTTATATCCGTTGATCATTCTCATGTGGATAGTTCTCCATCGCAAAAACATAATCATTGACCAACAGAAGCCACTGACTGATCAAAACCAAGTTTATCAAGTGCAAAGCAAGCTCTTCACAACATATGATGGCATTGAGGGTCTAATGGGTCTAGTCGATCGAACCGTTACAAACCGTTACAAATCTTGTCGCTGATCAAATTCTAGCTCCTGTTTTCGCGTTCACCGCGCAATAACCTGAACATCGCTTGATTCCTGTTCTAAAAGCCAATCTCGATTTACAATTCTCTAACTTGCTCGGATTTGTTGCTCCTTACCCAAGTCTAACATTTACCGGAGGCGTCAGTGTTGTTAGTAAATCGATGCACGAATCACACAAAAATTCGAACATTACGCGCGCCCAGTTTGACCAGTTCGTGTCTGTTCTCGCGAGCACTGTTATTCAGAAAGGGGTTTCCCAAATGGATGTGGACGCGATCGCCTGACATTAAAAGCCATGGCTTCTGACGTTATCAAGCTATCAAGCCAGTCACATAAGACATCTATGTATCCTCGCTTGATTTATATATTATTGTCCCTGTTTTTTGTCTCGTAAAGAGCCCAGCTGAGACGAGGTTGAATGGTGTCGATCACATTTGGGGTCTGCTGACCCAAGATTCCAACGTAACTTCCATGACCAGCGAACAGAACGCATTCATGCTTGACACCATTATCGTCGATTTTCAAAGGAGCATGAAGATAGCCCGACGGTATGCATGCGGCATCAATGATCGGAAAACCGCCGCCTTCAATTCGTTTGATCGCAGTTTTGTCCCCCTGCCAGCATCCTTTGTCGTCCCATACGCAGAACGCAGTGATCCAGCCACTAAGGTA
This sequence comes from Termitomyces sp. T108, assembly GCA_017657275.1. Lineage (NCBI taxonomy): Eukaryota > Fungi > Basidiomycota > Agaricomycetes > Agaricales > Lyophyllaceae > Termitomyces > Termitomyces sp. T108. The sequence continues at coordinate 11,158 of JAGGAU010000286.1, forward strand.
AGATGGACCTGACCCACCAGCATTGTAATGGCAAATTTTTTGCCAGAAATCAGTGTTGATTTCGCCTTGCGAACTGTTGAGCATCTCTTGCGTGATCTTCTCCAACATATTTGCCCACTCATTGCATTTGTTTCCGTATCCGCGCAGCTTGGCAATTCGAGTGTGGATCTTCTGCCAGTCTTCAGAAGTGCCCTCCAAAGTGACATTAGGAATACCGCACGACAAGACGCATCCGTAGGTGAAATATTTTTTCATGCTTGCCATCAGGACAATGCTCCCTGTGACACGATCGTTTGTGGTGGTGGTCGAAAACGCGGGGAGGATCCAGTCGCAGATCTCTGGATCCGTCACATTGTCTTTGATTCGAGAAAGAAAGGCTTCGGAAAGGATTGTTTCATAATCGGCAGTTTTGAGCGTACCGGACGCTTCCACTTCAAGATGCTTTTGCCCTTCATGAGCAACAAAATGGTGACGCACATCCTCAGCATTGCCAGTGACGAAAAGACCGAATTGAACAGCAATAGCCAGCCATACATCATCTGGGCGCAGGATCAGGTTGTGATGTTTATTATATGCAGTCACAACCGCGTCAACGAAACCGTTGTCTTCACAAAACTGCGCTTGAGCTTTGGGGATGGGATCGGATGCACGAATAGGATTTTTGGAAAGGACGCGACGCTCGTAGGTCGAAATGTATCCGATAAAAGGAGTAGAATCCACAGCACCGCCGCTGGTGTATAACTGTTGAGGCTCAACGTCGCTGACTTTAAAAGTTGTCATGATCTGTAAATGCTCGAGGGTGAGACTTTGAGGCAGATGGCACAAATGAATATGCACACCGCCCACCACTTTATGATCTTTGGCTCGTTACTAATAGAAGTGGTGGATACTACTCCTGATACTGAGCGGAGTTTAAATCTGACTGCGCACAGACCTCAAAACCAAATTAGGAACCTGATTTGGTGCTCACAGCACCATTTGTCTTGCACTGGATGGGCTTGTAAGTGTGTGTGGTTGTAGCATGGTATTTGTATAATCCCAACATCCCTTTGTTAGAGCCTTAGGACTGATTCAACTTAAGACCTGATGAATAATGTAAGTTGATCCTCAGTTCAATAATAATTGACTGATCATGCAACTACCTGACAAATGATCAATACAGGTAATGAGGTTAGTGTCATAGTATGGTTTTATTCATGTAATTGACATACCCTCGGTTCAATAATAATTGGCTAAAGGTTCATACCTATGCAACTGTATATATATATACTATAAGCATAATGGTTGGTCTTTTGGTCAGGGTCATGTGTGATTAAATAAAGAGATGAGAGGGTGTATGGTGGAAATGTGAAAGGGTGAAGGGTGGCCAGTATCAGACAATGATGTTGTTTGGTTGATGGTGTTGATAGCTTGCTAACACTCCTTACCAGAAACTTTTGGCATATGTTGAATCATGGCGATATCACTGGAGGCTGAGCCATAGGTGTTTGAAGAGGGGCTCAGCAAGGGTTTTCATGAAGATTTCTGCTATGTTATACTTGGTACTAATCTACTGATACAATTTCCTATCAATTAACATGTATGGGGCTGTAGACTTGGCAAGCTCATTTACTTGCTCATTGGGGCCAAAATCCACATGGCCAGGGGCCCAGTGGGCTTCAAGCTTGATCACTCATCTAGTCCTGGATTTGTAAGGGAAAAGCTAGATGTTTGTGGAACTCCTTCCACAGAGCTGGCAATGCAAGTGTCAAGCAAGAGTCAGGCAGGCACAGGTGTCACGATACACGTGACCACGCTCCTGGTACAGTAGTCGGTAGCTTAGTGTAACTCCTTACCTTAGTCCATTCTGTTCTTAGGTATGTTACAATCGTCACTAGAATGCTCTTAACTACATAATATATTCTGTTCTTAGTGCTATTGACGTGTCGCATTGCGAATCGCCTAGTCAAAGCCTTACAACAGGGGCAAGCAAGAGTCAGGCAAGGAGCAAGTAGAGCAAGCAGAGAGTTGGATGTTGCTAGAGAGCTTACAGTTAATTTGTTGTATAGGCCAGGAGAACACTGCTATTGTTCAGCCTCCTAGGGTAAGACCTACAATCTTGGCCTTGTAGACTATGTGCTTGGTAGACCATGTGCTTGGCAGCCAAGCTGAGGTGCAAAGAAGCAGCTCCCTCTCTGTCTATGTAAAGTATGGCAGAGGCCTCAACACCTTCTTTCAATCTAGGGCCATCATAGTAGATAGCAGCATGAGTATGTCTGTGCACTTTTTGTATAGTGAAAAAAGTTGCATCTTTGATATCAGTGATATGAGTTGATGATGAGAGCTTGTAACTGGAGGGGTCAGAAGATAACCTGTACAATTTCCATAGAGCCAGGTACTATACCTATGAAATTGAACAAGCCATGGAGAGGTGAACAATAGTGCCAGACATAGCATTGCCTTGTGCCATGCACTGGACCATGTAGAGGATGGAGCAGGAAGGAATAAACATATCTTGCTAGTCTATACTTGTATGTAAAAAGTAATATTTAATGTAATATGTTTTACTTGAGCATAAAGGGTAGAGACCTCCTAAAAGGTTGATGGTGGTGTTATTATCCATAAGTTGGTGATAGTATTGTATTTGATCTTTTTCAGCAAGGCATGTAGCTATATGCATTCTTGAGCATTCTTAAATGTGGCCATGTACTCAGCCTAACAATACTTCATTATGTGTCCAAGCAATTTGCCTATTGGAATCCATGAAGCCAGTGAGGGTAATAGGTTTTCTTATTCTTCCAAGGATGAGTTTGAGGTGGCATGTGCCTTTGAGATAGCAAACAAGTCAGTGCTTTCTAGTGTATACTAGTATAGAAGTCAAGATATTGAGTTAGTTTTTAAATAGCATAGGCAATGTCTGGTATGGTGACATAAAGAAGGCAGCAAATGAGCAGTCTGTATGTTGTTTTAATGAAGCTATCAATTTCGCTCTGAGGCAGAAAAGATCTGTTGGCTTTTTAAAGCTTAAATCTAGGCTCTATGAGGAGAAAAAATGGTGCAGTGTAAAACTGGCCAAATTATGAGATTATTTTATCTATGGGAGTTGTTTGCAAAGAGCTTCATAAGATGTTTGGTATGATTCCATTTGATTGTAATGCAAGCCACAAATTTTGGCAGGCTGAGATTAAATATAGACTATGCTAATTGTAATTGATTTTTGAAGCATTTTTTTCAGCTTTACTGCTTTTGATGGATAAAAAGTCATCAACATAAACCATAGCTATTGTAATGCCTGTGCCAGTCTTTCAATAGTATATACATGATACACATGGAAGGCATGTGAAGCCTTATGATATCATGTTACTATTTAGAGTATAATTCTATATGCATTCTACCTGCTTCATACTGCAAATATTAGAGGACCTCCTTTTCTGCTACTCTGGATTACTCTAGACCAGTCCAGAGATCTACAGACCTCTTGAAAGCCTTGCAAAAATAGGTCACAGGTATTGTACAGTTGTTTTTTATGCCTCCATTTCTATACTACTGCACCATTCTATGGTAGCGAGATTCTTATTCTTAGACTTGTTTTCTTTAGATTTCCCTCTGCCAAGTAATTAGTTATATTTCTGTTGTATTGTACCATGTTTCATAAGCTCTGGATTTTTCTCAACCAGTTATGTAATTAGCTGCAATTTTTGAAAGTTGCCTTTACAGCAAAACAAATCTTATAACTTGGGTCTAGAAGCTTCTTATAGCTAGCTGGAATGTTGCTTGCCTTCTATTTGTTGTTTCTCCATCAAACTTAAGCATCTGCATTCTTTATGTCTTAGTTTGCCTTTTCAGACTTTCTCTTAGATGCTCTAGCTCCTCAGAACAATACCTAAAGTTACCTGCTTCAACTAAAGATGCAAGTACAATTCATCCAAGCCTTTTTCTCTCATTATACTATTAAATTCTTGACCTTCTGCCAAATACCAAAACTATCTCAAATTCCCCCTGAATGCTCCTAGAGCACCTCCATATGGCCCCTGCTATACTACTGCCTCCTCTATTGCTGTTGCCTCAGTTCTCTACCATGCAACCCCCTCCAGTGCAGAGAGCTGATAATATTCCTTGCTTGGGTAACCATGTATTTGAAGAGTGTTTTTTTCAATCCTGCATCACCTACATTTAGCTGTGAGGATAACACTTCTAATGAGTTAAAGATCATGTAGGTTTTGTTGTACATGAAATCTGGATAAAGTGACCAACAACCTATGTAATAAGGGTTTTTTGATGCTTCAGCAGCATCACAGGTTTTGTGAATTGGGCTACCACAAACAAGAGTTTCTAAGATGAGTTTTTTCCCTAAAATCCTGCCAGGATGGCTGCACTAGTCTTCTGGAAAAAGAAACAGTATAACAAAGTAAGCACTTTTTGGACAAGTACATTTACTTGTTTGATGCTTTCATGAAGCAGGCTGTCTACCTTGATGGCCTCTAGTTCTGCCTCACTTTCCAAAAGAGGCTACATCTTATTTTTATAGAGTACATAAACCATCTTGTAGAGGAATGCCTAGCTGATGATCAGGTTAACTAGTTGACTTATGGTACCAGGTTACCTGAAACTATTAGCAGCTTATAGAGCCTAAATATGACCTGTGCTAAGCTGTTGCCCTCTATTAATAATGCATCTCTATTCCTGCTTCTGCATGGCATTCCAGTTTCTGCTGCTTTTGTTGCTCTGCTCACAACACCATGATCCAAGATGTGGCCAGGTCTCCTCTTTTAATTCTAGATGCTCCAATTGAAGAAAAAAGGGAAGATGCTACACTACAAAAGGACTTAAAAGAGGATTTTTAGAAAAGCAACAGTTGAACAATATATACTACTGCCTAGTAGAAATTAGTTTGCTTGTTTGTTAGTACATGCTATTAATACAGCTTCTATTGATGACTTTGCATACCCTCCAATGTACTCTCCAAACTTCCTGCATTCTTCTAAACTTTTTGCATCTCTCTGCTGACATGATCTTGCATTTTTTTCTAGGTATATTGTTTGCAGTGTTGCTATATAGCAGCATCTATTTCATTGCTCAACTTGCTCCAACTAAATGGAGAAATTGAACACAACAGGTCCAAAGCATTGTTGCTGCCCTTCTGAACTCTGGGGCAATTGGGCTTTCTGTGGATGCTGACCATATAAAGCACTACTAGCTCATTACTTTATTCCAGTGTACAAAATCAACAGCATCCTTAACAAAGCTTAATTCACTTTATTATAGACCTAATCCTTTGCTACCAGCCTCATATTGAGCAAGCCACCTTTGCTGTTACCAATCTTAAAAAGCAAAACATAATTCTCAGCTTTATGTGGCTCTAGAAGCTCAACCTGTAAGGGCAACCTCCGGAGGTTGCGGCTAAGTCACACAACTGGCAGAGGGGAATCCAAAGGTGTATTAGAGTGGTACTGTATGACAGAAATGTAGCTAATCACCTGGCAGAGGGGAATCCAAAGAGAACAAGTCTAAGGACTCCTCTGCCAGAGTGCGGCGCATCAGGCGCAGGCGCGGAGGCGTGGGAATGTACTGTACAGCATGACCGCGCCTAA
>JAGGAU010000287.1:0-16708 GCA_017657275.1 Termitomyces sp. T108
CACAAAGAATGGTATAGAAGGCAGGGGATCATACTAGAAGTTGGTGCCCCATATACGTCAGCCCATATGGGGAGAGTTGAGCGCATGCACCAAACCCTGATGGGTAAAGCACAAACAATGCGGCTTGCAGCCAACTGTCCCCCCTTCTTATGGGACGAATTTTACTTAACAGCTGCCCATCTTTACGGAAAAACAAAGACTTCGGCAATACAGAACGTAACTCCAGATGAGCTATGGTACAAAAAGAAGCCCAACTACTCCTATATTCAAGAGATCGGTTGTCGTGCTTTTGTATTGATCCAAAACAGGCATAACCCTAAGGTATTTGAATGATCCATTGAATGTGTACTCGTTGGCTACGATTCCAACTCGAAAGCCTACCGTTGTTATGACCGCACAACAAAGAAAGTATACAGCTCATACCATGTCCGCTTTATAGAGAGCCACAATGATGAACCAACCACACCGAGTCCCATGCAACTGCCACCTCCCGACAACCACATCCCTGAAACACAAACCATGAACTCCATAGCAACAAACGCCTCAAAAAACCCAGCCGAGCACATTGACAATGACGACAATACTCCCCTGAACGTACCTGGAATCATCAGTCAAGTTCCACTGACAGTCCAACCACCAGGCAAACCAACCGACAACGATCATACCCCAGCACCACAGAACTGAAGGTCAGCCCGGACTGTAGTCCCAACTACCAAAGTAAGTGGCGATGACAGGGCAGAAACACGCACCGAAAGGGCTGTCAGAGAGTCAAAGGAAGCAGCTGAGCGTGTGAGAGCGACCAGGACTGAACGCTGGAGGGAAGCCAAGAACGGTGACGCAATGGAGGACCAACCTCACGATCTTGATCACATCCTGACAGCGCTGAACATGATCGAGGACCACCAGTACCTGGATCCTGAGTCCAACTTCGAAACTCCAAGGACTTGGGAGGAAGCAAGAAATTTGCCAGATGGACTCAGGTGGGAACAATCGTACCATGAAGAGCTAACATCATTAAAGGAGATGGGAGTCTGGAAACTTGTGCCACGCGAGGAAGTTCCCTGAGGACACCGGGTACTAAGAGAACGCCTTGTTTTCACGATCAAGCGTGACGAAAACGGCAAAATCACTAGGTTCAAAACGCGGCACATTGTACAAGGTTTTAACCAAGTATATGGTAGGGATTATATGCGGACCACCTCACCTACAGCGCGTGCGGAATCCTGGAGAATCTTGTTACACCTGGCAGTGTCACTTGGCTGGGACGCAAATCAGATTGACGTGAAGACTGCTTTTCTAAACGGTATCTTACCTGAGGAGGAGACAGTATACATGGAGCAGCCAAGAGGATTTGAGGAACCAGGAAAGGAAAATTGGGTGTGTTGGCTGATAAAAGGATTATACGGTATGAAACAAGCAGGCAGGATATGGAACAAGACCTTAGATGGACACATGAAAAAGTGGGGGTTCACCAGGTTGGACTGTGAGGCGTGCGTATACTATAGAAAGACAAAGGTTGGTGTGGTGATCGTGGGAGTGCATGTGGATGACTTTCTGGCTATAGCCAGTATGAGAGCGGCAAACGAAGAGTTCAAGAAGGAGATGGCAGAAGCATGGACGATAGCGGATCTAGGAACACCAAAACACATTTTGGGGATTGCCGTAAATTGGGATCATGACGCAAGGGAAGTACATCTATCACAGACGACATTGATAGACAGAATGGTCCAACAGTTTGGACAATCGGATGCTACTCCCCTGTCTACGCCCATGGACCCTGGAACCAAACTATGCCACACAGACCCAACCACCCTCCCCCCCGATGAGCAAGAGAAAATTGCACGTATTCCTTATCGTTGCCTAGTCGGAGGCCTGTTGTGGCTTGCAGTCTCTACTCATTCGGACATCCAATACGCGGTACAACAACTCTCGCAATACCTTGACTGCTACACTCAGATCCACTGGAACGCCGCCATCAGGACTCTTTGTTATCTGAAAGGCATGCGCACATTGGGACTGTCCCTTGGAGGGAAACAACCGATAACGCTATTAGGGTTCACTGACTCAGATTGGGCGAATTGTCTGGACACTAGGAGGAGCGTCGGAGGATATGCATGGACTCTAGGCTCAGGCATTATTTCATGGTCCACACAGAAACAACGGACCGTCGCGGCATCCTCCTGCAAAGCAGAGTATATGGCTGCTTTCAAAGCCACCCAGGAATGCATTTGGTTGTGAGCACTAATGACAGCAATCGAGCACACACCCCCAGGACCAACAACCCTACTATGCAATAATAACTCGGCCATAAACCTATCTGAGGATCCGATGCTACACCAACATGTCAAACACGTTGACATCAAATACCACTTCTTACGTGAACGCGTCGCATCAAGAGAGATCACCATTCGATATATCAATACAAAAGATAACGTAGCCGACATATTCACTAAAGCGTTGCACACCCCTCAATTCTCAAAGCTATGAGCACTCCTTGGGATGACGGATTCCACGCAAGGAGGAGTATGAATGCTCATGGTGAGGAGGAGTGTTGAGATCCGATCAGGATAAACACCGTGAGCATGGACCACGAGAACACACAGACTGACAGGATACAAAGGACTCCCCTCTTTGACCTGACCTGGCCACCCTGATCTCTTTGTCTTAGAGACAATGGACAAACATATATTTATATAGCACGATATGATACAGGAACCCTCAGTCGATTATCCAGAGACTGAGGGTGAGTTAATACCTACTTATACGACCAGAAATAATACTTACACCACACCTAGACTCACTATATCTGTGTCATATAGGTAGGAACCGAATACAGTCGATTATCCAGAGACTGAGGACTCACTATATCTGTATTGTATAGGTTTGATCTTCTAACAATACTGTGTAGATTTGAATAACAAACATTGTAGCCATAATAAAGCACAAGTGTAAAGTGAACAAGTTAAGACAAATCAAATTGAATATAGTAAGTCTAGGGCAGGTTGAGTTAGCCCTACAAGGCCTTAACCAAAAAAAGTGAAGTTGAAGCTAGTTTCAAGCCTTGACCAAATGAAGGTGAGGTTGAGGCTGGATTTAAGCCTTAAATTGGCTTTACAAAGCTTTAAGCAAACAAAGTGAGATTAAGGATTGATCTAAGCCTTGAATTTGGGAAAATTTGGAGGTGAAGCCCCCAACAAGCTATGCAAGACCCATGCCTTTGGCATGGATCATGGAGCCTGTAAATTATATTTTGCAACCTAGTACCGTACACATGATAATTTCTGATTCTGACTGTGTTCTCAAAAAGACCTTGATGTCCAGAGGTACTTACTATAACCCACCAATAAGAGTCAACAGCCATCAATGAATGGATTTCTTTGTCTTCTACTTGTGATAGGTCAGTAGAATGAAAGTTGATGAAAGATTGACACACGAGCGATAGATAGATCAGATGATCTTCGATCAGCGCTCGGCCGTTGTTTCGGCCCGCTGACGAGATTCTTTGTCGTCAACTTCAGTTTCCTGATAAACACTTTGAGGATCAATTGACGACGGCAGTATGACGTTTACATTGCTCGACAAAGCTCGCTCTTTCTTCTCGACCGGCTTAAAGCTTCAATTCTTCGACCATGAAGTCGGTCTGGTATCTGCATTATTCGCGATATATGTTGTGTCGCGAGTTTACAAGTTGCTCTATGGTATCTCAGTGCGTTCAGTGCCCTTTCTTAGTTATAATTGCTTCAATACAATCTATTAATCTAGGCCGTAAATGCCTTACCTGGGATGCGTGTCCCTTTTCAGCCTTTGGCTGCTCCTGGTGTCATCTTCCCAACAACCTGGTGGAACCCTGGGCTTCGCTTTCCATGGCTTTGGCGACTAAGTTGTACGTGCTGCTTGCTTGCTCGCAATCTCAAGAAATCTTTTGTAACTCTGCCTCTTTCAGTTTACAAGCAATACCAAAGCGAAAATGTATCTATGGTGCCTTTTATCTCAGGGATTCCTGGCATATATACATCAAACCTAGATGTGGCACGCCAGGTAGCTGGAGGCCATAAAAGCAGCTTCATCAAACCTCAAAGTGCCAGTCGAGCGTTACTGTACGTCATGTCATATCCCACGCAGGCGTTCTTTGTTTCATCTCCTTTTCATGCAGCTTGTGGGGTATGAATCTTGTTGCAGCGGATGGTGATGTGTGGAGAAAACATCGTCGCATAATGGGTCCAGCTTTCAATAACAAACTGTATGTTCAAAGGATTTGTTGTCTCTACTCGGCAACTACTTATGAGCAGGCAGATATCAACTGGTGTGGACGGAGACTCTGGCAACATATCGCGAGATGATATCCGCTGAGAACTGGAGCTCGAAAACTATGATAGATGTGCCTGTCATTCAGAGATTGACCTTCAAGGTGCGCGTAGAACAACCTATCGCTGATACCATCATTGCTAAATGCTCAAAATAGTTAGCCTTGCTCATCATAGGGAAATGTGGCTTCGGGTTCTCTTTTAACTGGTCTGCGCCACCAACCGCGCCCGATGGCAATATGTCGATTCAAGAAGCTTTACGTATCGTTGCCGATTCACATATGTTAGCCATTGTCGCCCCGAAGTGGTTGCTTTCATTACCTTTCCGCAGGTTAGCCGCAGTCGGAATTGATTATCTTGCATTCCGGAATTATCAAGCCAACTTGACCTTCGTAGATTCAGGGTAGTGCGAGAGGCACATGAGCAACTAATGGGATTCATGCATAACCAAGTAGTGGAACGAAAGACTGACATTTCCGGTCAGAACTCGGGTGTAGCAAGCGGTAACGATGCGTTCACTCTGCTTGTAAAGGCAAATGAAGACGAAGAAGCGAGCAAGCTTCGGCTGGACGATCAGGAATTGGTGTGTGCTATTTCTGAACGATTTGACGGTTTACCACAAGGTCACCTCAGATTGGAAATGTTTACATCATGCTTTTTGCTGGTCATGGTACGTTTATCCTCTAACCCCCATCCGGCACCCGAACTGATCCAGATCTTTCCAGAAACCACTGCCCATACTCTAGCCGCCACTCTCGGTTTCTTGGGTCTTTACCAAGATATCCAGGAAGAAGTCGTGGAACAAATTATTTCTGTCATCGGCTGGGATCGTGATCCTGTGAGACTTCTTTCATGTCGTACGCGCCACGTTGTTGGTGATATCTTGTCGCAGGCGTACGAAGATCAACATGGCCTCAATAAGGTTCTTGCTGTTTTCTATGAAGCTCTTCGAATGTTCCGTATGTGATATGTCTGAGATTCTTAGAGCTCAATTTATGGAGAGCATGATAGCTGCTGGACATATCATGATTCGTGAAGCCGCGGAGGATACCGTTTTACAGATTCCCAATCCTTTGGGCCAAGAAGGGACGATTCCCTTCCCTGTTCCCAAGGGAGTACAGGTATCTCGTTTGTCTGAAGTACTTTAAATATGTACTGAACCGATTCTTATAGGTCATGGTTGATATGATCGGCGTTCGTGAGTCATCTGGTTCTACTATTGAACGACAAGTATTTATCACATCCCGGAAGAGTATAACCCCCGCTACTTTGAAGAGCCAGAAGAATACAAACCAGCACGATGGTACAAAATCTCGAGCGAGTCGGAAGCCTTTTCTGCTTTCAGTATCGGACCTCGGGCGTGTATTGGTCGCAAATTTGCCACCACTGAGGCTGTCGCGTTCCTTACTATGCTCCTGCGTGATTGGAGAGTGGAACCTTTGTTGGAGAAGGGGGAAACCAAGGAAGCGTGGCGTGAGCGGGTGCTGGATGCACACTTGGTTTTGACCCTCGGAGTGACGGATGTGCCCTTACGATTTACAAAGAGGAGAAAGTAGGGATTTTCTGTGATTGTCTACCTTGACAATTGTCATTCTAGCTGCGGCGGTGTTGAAACACGGTTACTTGACTTTATCTTCATCTAATTGTTGAGTACATAATCTCATGGCAACCAAGGTAAATGACGGTAACAATCTCCAGAACTCCAGAGCAGCCGTTCTACGTCTCTACACCGAGAATTCCGACGGGTACGGAGGCTTGCCGACTTAATTCAAAGCAAAGCCTGACTTGTGGTATCGCAATATAACCTTAAGCGTTGGCTGGTGATGATTCAAGCAGATGAAGTTCTCGCTCCTCCACTAGCCTTGCTATGGCCTTGTCCTCGAGCTCTACTTTCCGACAGTTGTGTTTAGATCCAGATACCTGTAACCTGGGTATGAGGCTCAACAACTCAAACTCTCATCTACAAAGTGACACGCTCTTTAGTTCAATGCTCAACCTCAATCGTGGGGTTTGAAATAGCCGATAGGAGGCCCTCTAGGCGCATCTTAACCCACATGTCGAAGGCAAGCTCGTTATAGTGTACCTGTCTCATTACGTTTTTGTGTCTAGAACACTTCTCACGTCGTCACGTATGTAAAACAGCTGCTTGCCTCCCCACAGATATTCCACCCCACACAAGTTCCCTAAGGACATGTTACTAGGTTCTCTGTTGTCACCTTTATCAACTCTGAATGTATTGGCAAGCACTGTTCTGGCGATGTCCAGCCCTTTGGCTGAAGTCATAGGTGAATTAGTCAACCCCATGATCGTGGTACAACATACTCATCATCATCATACTTCGGTCAGGGTCTCGTACTGAAAAAATTGATAAACCTTCACAAATTCTGACGATGATTGTTGACACCGAAGAAGGGCAGCTCAATATCATCAGGGACCAGCACATCCACCATCCTAATCCTTACTTCGTCAATTGCTCTTTACTCCAACAGAAATCTCTGTTTGAAGCTACCAAGCTCGCAGAGTCATATGCTCGGAAAGCCTACAAGTATGTATGGACGTGACATCGTATAAAGTTACACTCAAAAACATCTCGGAACAAGATACCTTGAAGACAAGACTGGACCGACCCCTCGCTATGTCACTTGGTTTGGAGCCTATGACAGTTTGCGACACAACATTGTCAAAGATCACTTTAGGCGTATCAGCAGCTTTTCTAGTTTCTCATCATTCAAGTACAATTGTACATGCACAAAGGAGGGATCCTGGGGATACGTCATTCCAGACGAATTTGGTGTCATCTACTTGTGTCCTACTTTCTGGACTTTACCTATTGAAGGAAAGGAATCTATGGTGAACATTCCTCCTTTCCATCCCGACAGGCTCCTGAATAATAGTTATTAGGCTGGAAGTCTCGTCCAGAAGTCTTCCCACTTCGTCAGGAATGGCGGCGCGGTGGATTATGTGTATTCTAAACCTCTGTGCAGGGATCTCGCTATCAGTAACGCGACAAAAGCTATCCATAACGCTGACAGTTACGAATACTTTGCCGAGAATGATCCTGTCATTGACTAGATATGAATATCGTCTAATGAGAATTGGACACATTGTCTTCATTTTTTCGGTTTGACAGAATTTGTCAGTCTTACAGAAGAGTTTCCATGGGAATTGCTATCTACTTCGCTGAGCGGTGTAACGGGAGTGGAGAGCAGCGGAAGGGAAGCATGGCACTTGCTGGGTCAAAGCGACTCCAAGCTCAAGCGAAACAAACATTCAGATTGTCTATAGTGCTCAGTACAGGCATGTCAAAGCGAGACAGAGGTCTTCGGGCATTATCGTCCTTGAAGGTCAAAGCGAATTCGAGTTTAAACATACATTTGGAACTATCAATATTCGACATGACATATGCCAAAGCGGAAACTGACGACTATAAAGATTACAATCTCTGACACGAGTCAATATCGAGACTCCTATCTTATCAACACAAGAACGAACCAGCCATCCACCTTCTACCATCCCATGATGCTAACTCACAGCCAGGCAATGTCTCTTGAGAACGAGGATTTTATGATGGCCGACCCCTCCGCAGTGGGGCAAGACATGTACGAAGAGCCAGACCTTTTCAATGGTTGTATCCCCCAGGTAAAACCTCTTTTACCGGTGGACTTGGGCTCAAGTAGATCCTCTTCATCCTCATCCTACTACACCGCCAACACCTCTTTCAACACCTCACCCTCGTCCTCATCCTCATCCTCATCTCCATCCTCCTCATCATCATCATCCTCATCCTCGCTATATTTCACCCCGAACGCATCATTTGAGGAAGAGAGACCAAGCGCATACCCCCTGAAGGACGGAATTACAAGACACATTCTCTCGGTGGAAACCCCTAAGACCATCGCGAAAAAACAGGAGATCAAGCTCGAGCAGACCGCGGATCGGGAGCTAGAAGCGATTTTGAAGGAAAGAGACTTGATGTACAGCGCCGAACAGCGAGGCTTCCACATGGATGTTACCACCGAGCCAGAGCCCTGTGGGGACAATAATGATCACAATGATATATGGGTGACATCCGATCGAGACAGCGCGTCCATAGCCAATGTTCGCGGGGATACAGATCCAGCAGAAGCTGCAGATACGGTAGCTTCATTGGCGAGCCCTACAAAGAAGGTTCGATGAATGGCTTGTAGCGACACAGAAATCATTGAACCTTCAATGAGCTTTCGAACAGCCTCTACGCCGCTGGAAATTAGGAACTGGAGGCATCCGCAACCAATACGCAGGCAGCACACGGAAAGATGGGTCATTTGACAAGGACTCTTTCCACACGATAATAATAAGAAGTTATGCAGACGCAATGATCTATGCCTATGTTTTTCCCTTCAACTCTGTACATTGACGATATAGTTACCTATGCTCCTGTACTCTTCTTGTTTTTTCCTTTCGATCCGGATTGATTCCTAATTCAAGTCTTTCGTTAATCGCTTTGAATAGGTGTAAACGTTATGCGGCCGCCAAGGCTACCACGAAACACAGCCCAGGATCTGGGAAACTTCCTAAAAACCTTGTCCTCAGGATAGCGAATTTGAGAGGAAATTTTGGCAAAAACCTAAGTCCTAATATCGCGGATCTGAGGCCTCTGGAAGGCAACCTTGGTCCGTGAGATTGCGGATTTGAGGCCCAGTTGGGCGAGATTTTGGATAAGTTTGACGACGAAATTCTGGCATTTCAGACATAGCGGATGGCATTTAGGACGTGAATTTACTTGCCAGGGCGTGGTCTTTGCGTGGATGTGAGCGCGAGTCACGTGGACATCCATTTCTTTTCCCTCCGTGACTGCTCACTCACATCTCGTCGGCGCACCCAGGGAGGCTCTGCATCAATTATTTTGTTGTGACACGCTAGTCTGGAGCTTCCGTAGAAAAGATAACCCAATAAAATTCGCATCACAATGATCACGATATTAGAGGATCCTAACTCAGAGTTTCCCCCAGATTTCACAGCGGCAGAGTGCAGCATTGCGAGGCTAGCAGTCATGCGAGATAGGGATGGCATGACACATGAGCGAGCAGCAGAGACATTAAGACGAGTGTGGGATAGGAGTTGGGAGGCGAGAAAACTTACCTGGGAGGAAGAGAGAGAGGAAAGAGAAGCGCAGAGGAGGGAAAGGCAGACAAGAGAGCCCAACGGAGAGAGAGCCATGTCAGAAAGATCAGCTAACAATGGCATGCTGCAGTCTAGAGAAGCTTCCCTGAGCAATGAAGACGACGCTCCCAAATTCGTAGCAGGCAAACCAGCGCAGGAGAGGATAGAATATCCACCTGCAAGGTTTGCACTCAAGAAGCTGAAGGAGCGTGAATATATAGAGTCGAGTTATTTCACTCCTGAGTCCAGAGCTGAGGTGGCCAAGACAGAGTCAGTGTCCTCAGGCAAGGTATTGACGCTGGCACAAGAAGATAATGTCCTATCTCTAAAGCCAGTAACGAACTTCTGGCCAAAAACTAGAGTAATACAAGACAAGGACCTGATGTGGGACCAGATGAGCATTGTGTCAATAACTTTTCTTGACCACATAATACAAGAAAACTAGCCTAGGAACATGGTTGACACCATGCACATTTTCTTCTTCAAGCTCACACATCACAGGATGCGCACAGAGGGCGCAACAGCCAATAGAGTGCTACTGTTGTACCAGGCAAGGGTCAGGAAAGAGTGGCACAGGCAGATCAAGAACCCACCAAAAGATGGCATTTTTGACATAGGGTTCATTGACCAACGCCTTCTCCGAACCTTGAAGAATAAAGTGTATGATGCTTGGAGAGAGGCCACCATAGCTGGTCAGTAAAATTGTGTGACATTTGAAAGGCAGGGCTGATGGATGCACAGGTTTTTTCTTCCTTAAACATTAATGGGGTATGAATGCGACAATGCGACACTTGAACTCTCACAGAAAAACATTGGTTGAATCACCATCAAATGCATATGATGAGGTTGTTGTTGGCAAATAATGCATGGCACTGGTTGGGGGGAGTATTGTGCATATGATGATTCATTTTTCATTGCCCCTCCATGCCCATTGGCAATACTCGCATGTGCGTGGCACCTTGCATGTGATGAACTTCCATGCATGCAATAATACCTATGCTAAACCCCTGCATGTCCATGCATATGATGACACTTTTGTTGTCAATCTTGCATGCTGGACATATAATGACATGCACATGGCTATATGTTGCATATCTCTGCATGAGGCAACTCTTGCATGCTCATGCTTTGCATCCATGTGATCACAGGCACATTCAGAGATGAATGTCCACAAGCAAGAATTGGCACCCACTGCAGGTAGCAGCAGAGGCAAGTGGAAGCGCTCCAGATCACCTGAAAACAACAGAGAAGGGAGCTACTCAAAGGGATACAAGTCTAAGTAGAGAAACAAAGAGTTTTTCCCACTTGCACAGGTTTGTCAACCAATGGAGCAAGCCTCTCCAATGCAGCCTGCGCAGTATGCCTGGGTTGATATTCACATGACATTTGGAGGTGTGCAGCAAAAGAGCTCTGGAGTGGAAGAAAGGTGTGGGTCAGCAGTGGCAAGAACAGCAGGCTACTCAATCCACAAGGAGACAAAATCTGCACAGACTGGCAGAAACCTTGAGGATGCAGAGCTACCTCACATGACAGCAAGCATGAATGCTCTGGATGTGGAAAAAGAGATCATGGAGCTTAAAAGTGTCCTCTGGCACAACATGTTTGAGTTTACAACTCCCTATAAGCCAGATGCATGGAGGGAGCAAATGCTCAAGGCAGGAATTTGTCAGGGGACTTCCATTTTAGAACCTTCAGAACTGTTCCAGAGTGGTCTGGAGATTTCTGGACTTCCATTTTGGGATGTTCCAGAGCAATTTCCATTTTGGGACCTCTGGAACTGTCCTGGAGCAGTCCAGAAATTTCTGGACTTCTTCTGGGGTTAGGGTTTAGGCGTGGTTATGCTGTACAGTACATTTCCATGCCTCTGCACCTGCACTTGATGCGCTGTGCCCTGGCAGAGGAGTCCTTAGACTTGTTCTCTTTGGATTCTCCTCTGCCAGGTAATTAGCTACACTTCCTGTTGTATCATACTGTTCTAATACACTTCAGATTCCCCTCTGCCAGTTGTGTGACTTAGCCACAACCTCCAGAGGTTGCCCTTACAGCAGAACAAGTCTCCTAATTCTGGTCCAGAGGCCCCCTATAGCTTGCCAATCTTTGAGGCCCCTATCCATTGCTCCTTCACCAGACTTAAGCCTCTTTGTTTCTATGTCTCAGCCAGCCCCTCCAGACCCTCCCTTGGACACCTCAGTCCCACAGCACAATGCCTGGAGTCACCTGCTCTAATTAGAAGCACAGGTGCAACTCACTCAAACCACCTTATTCCTTCATACCTCCAAACTTTCTACCCTCCATCAAACCACCAAAACCATTTCTGATTCTCTCCAGGCACTCCTTGAATGCCTCTCCACAGCCCCGGCTGCATCCTCTCCTTCTTCTACACCAGTCCCATGCTTCCCTGTTGCAAGACCAGCCCCTCTAGCTCTGGGACATGCCAACATTCCCTGCCCAGTGCTCCCAGATGTATACAATGGTGACTGCACATCTGGAGAGCATTTCCCCCAGAATCCAGCCAAGACTGCTGCACTGGCCCTACAAGACAAGGACCAGTATGGGCAAGGCAAGAGGTCTGTGAACAAGTACATTAACTTGTTTTGGACACTCATGGAGCAGGACAACTACCCCAATGGCCTGCAGCTCTGCCTCACTTTCCAGTAGCCTGCCCTGATGGATTGGATCAACAACTTGGTGGAAGGAAGGCCAGCAGATGACTAAGTGGACTCCTGGTACCAGGTGACCCAGGACCAGCGGCAGCTGATGGAGCTCAAGCATGACCTCTGTTGAATGGCAGTCAAGACAGTCCCCCTAGGAATCACCAGGTGAACCAGCAAGGGATAGCCCTAAACACCTGGTGGTGTCCAACACCAGGAAGATTACCAATTGATTCCAGGGAGCCTGGCAGTTGCACTCCCAGTGCTCAACAAGTAGTTGTTGGATGTACACATGGCAATGCCACCATAAACTGAATCTACACCTGAGTTTGTACAATTGATAGAGGGCAGCTAAGTCAGTAACAACCTTGCAGTCGTTCAGGGAATCATCAGACCAGGAAAGGATGGAGTCAAACAAGACATCAGCCAGAGAATGAAAAATGATAGTGGCCTCCTTGAGAAGCTGGGAAATGGTGGGAGGAGGGGGTGATGCCATTGAAGAAAAATAACAAAGTTGAAAGACACAGAAGATGTCTTATAGGAAAACCACACACTAGAACGGATGCAGCGGCCTGCCATGGAGATCATAAAAGACACTTGGAACAGGGTCACATAGTGCAGGCAGGCTGGTAAGGAAGGATGAATAATGGAAAACATGATGAGTGCATGACCAACTAAGGACCAGGAGGACAGGTACACATGGAACAACCTGGTGGCGACTAAGAAGGAGGAAGTGTCACTTACAGTAAGGACAAAACGTAGAACACAAGGGAACAGGATGTTTGCCAGGCAGAACCCAAGGAACAGCAGCACAAAATGGGTGCCCCAGGCCGCATGGAGCAGCCAACCAAAAAAGTGTGGGTGACACCATTCCAGGATACTGAACATTGACAATGGAAAAACAGATGCCAGGAATAAAGAAAAGAAAAAAGAGAACATACTAATGCAACCAGTAGCAGGAGCAGTAACAGCACAATGACAGCTCAAAGAATGATCAGATGTCACACAACTAGGAATAGACAAAGACTAATGATTATAGCAGAAAAAGACACCCCAACTATGAAGGTACATTAAAAATTTAAGTGTTATCAAGTTCCTTGCCCCTAGGCAACACTGCAGGAACATTGGAAAAGAAATGAGTGGAGAGATGGTTGAATTCTTGCCAACCGAGGACACTATTGCACTCCTGTTGGTAGTAAACAAGGACGTGATAATGGCGGATCAGTGTCAGGTTCCGTTGACTGCAGGGGCTTCTTCCTAAGCAAAACCTTATGAGGCAGACTCAAGGTAGCTACAGTTACAAAGTCCTACATAAGTATGAGGTCCGGGGTTGGTTCCAGGACTAGTGCGGGCGAACTTGGCTTCGTAGGGAAATAAGAGACGTAGGTCCAGGCTGTGGAAGTAAGTCCGGGATTGTGTTGGGGCTCCGGGGTACAGGGCGTGGGTCCGGGACTAGTGGGGTGAGTCTAGGCTTGGTCCGGGGAGGGCAAGGTGAGACCAGGGTGAGACGAGCCATAAAGGAAAGAGGGAAAGAGAAAAGTGAGCAAGAATGAGATGAGATTGAACAAGGGAATTGGGTCAAGGACGGAGAGTGAAGGAAATAGACTAGGAAGGGAAACAGACTGGAGAATATAGAATAGAAGTTGACAGGAGTAAACAGGAAGACTGAGACAAGATACGATAGTACGAGGCAAAGGAGATTTGGACAGGATAATTGCAATATCAACACCAACTCTACTCTGTGGGTGGACTCTGGAGAGGCAGGCTCAGCCTGGTTCAGTGTCAGGTGTTGGGCGTGATTGCTGGGGTGATCTCCAGGTGATGCGGGTGGTGGCAGTCAGACCATAACTGTGGGTGTCGGGTGTGATTGCCAGAGTGATCACCGAGTGATGGGACTGATTGCCAGGGGATGCTGAGGTGATCTGTCTGAGGGCGGCCCCTTGCCATGGGAGGCTCTGGGTTGATGCGGAAGGTTCCAGGGTTGTGGTGATTGCCAGGTGTCAGGGTCAGGGGGGCGGCAAACTAGGGAGTGACAGGTGTCACTGTGGTGGCTGTCACGGCATTGTGATGGGCAGCGGGGGTGGTTGGTGTTGTCCCAGAGAAGTAGGGGGTGTTGGTGGTGTTGTCCCAGGGTGGTGGGCAAGCTCTGGGAGTGGGTTGTGACAATCAGAAGGTCAGCGTCCTGCTGCCCAAGGAACACACAGACAAAGGAGGTCTCTGAGTCAGTGCAAAGGAGGTCAGCAAGTCAACAAGCATGGTCCTGGATGAGATGGAGTCCAGCCACGCTTTGTTCAAATTTTATGGGAAACGGTGAACTAGTGGGAAGCAATTGGGTATCCTGTAGACAAAGATGGAATGGCAGGCATTCCTGCAAAAAGGGTAAGCAGGCCAGCAGCAGACATTGGTGAGTAGCTCTCACCAACAGTGAATCAGAACCAAGGGAAGAAGAGCGTGACATGGCAAGGGCAGGGGAAAGCAAAGCAAAAGACAGAGTAGGAGAAGAGGCAGCTGTAGAAGCAGGAGAAGTAGGCAGAGAAGGAAGATGTTGATAGACAGTCTCAGCCAGCAAAGAAGATTGATCCAGGGTGGCCTTGAACTGCGCATGAGTGCCTTAGAGGCAGGACAGAAAGGTGCAATGTAGGGGAAGCACTTACCATGGCAGCATCAACCTCATGAGTCCAAGGTTCCTGAGGGCAGAGGAGCCAGCAGGACACTAGTAGGCGTTGGGCATCCAGATGGCAAAACCATGTAATGACTGGCACCTAAATCATCCACCAAGCTGTAAGTACAGATGTGAGCCCCTCCACAATCTTGTGATTGTAATCTGGAGTTATTGCGGTAGTGGTGAAGAGGTCCAAAAGCTTGTCAGCCATTATGATAAAAGCTCATGCAGGAGCATCAGGATCAGAACTGTAGGGAGGGGAATGATCAGCCATGACTTGCGCAGGCAGGCGAAGCAGGCTTCCCCTCTCTCCCCCAAAAAACAACAGGTTATATAGGACATAGTAACCCAGGTAAGGCTGGTCAGGGTCATTTGAGAAGCAGATTAGAATGGACAATGCCATCAAATCAATCACACTGACATTGTGAAGACAGTTGATATATGACTGGGGCTAGAAGATATATGGAGTACAGAACAAGTGCTAGAAGGACAATATGCAAAATTACCAAGAAAACAAGAAGACAAACTACATGGTGGGCATAAGGGGTGACAGGGGCAATACTATTGAGAGGCAAGGTCAGAGACGTGGCATCATAGTAAGGACTGTCCACTCTAGGGCATTGTTGCACTTGTGAAGATATTGGCTGAGGGCTCTACATTGCATAGACAGGGCAGATACGTGTTGGCAAGCTTGAGCAAGCTAATGGAAGCCAGTGGAAAAATTGAGCTGGGTGATGTCATGGTGCTCACAGGCACAGTCTGCTAAGTAACTGAGAAACCAATGGTTCTGGAAGATATCTACCAGAAATGAAAGGCTGGGGAGAAGCCACTATGCATCAGTGGCTAAGTAAATGGTGGGGGGCCAAGGGCCAGAGGCCTCCAAAGGCATAGGGAACTTGGTAGCCAGTTGGGTTGTGTCAGAAGGTGGGGGGGGGACGACCTGGTTGAAAGAAGGGTGTCAGGGACCACTGACCCAGGAGCTCTTTGTAGAGCAAGGAACCCACTAGTTGGAGTGGCTTGGAAGGGTGATGAGGTTAGATGGAGGCTTTGGTGTGAAGTTTGAAGTACTCTGAAGCAGTCTAAAGGCAGTTGGAGGCAACTGGAGTGAGCATAGAGGTCGCAAGAGGACAAAAGAGGAGTAGGAAACTGAAGATCAGACAGATAGAGGAGGAAAACAGAGTTTATTGGGAGAAATAGAGCAAGAAACAGAGGAGAAGGGAGTAGATAAGTAAAGAAATATTGTTAATACCAAGTCTACCAACTAACTATGAAGGCTGGAGCCTTATATATCCAGGTGATGCCAGAGGGCATGTGTCAGGGCATGTTGTCAGACGTGCTCTGATGTCACGATCTGCCACCATCGCCGGTACACTACCAACCACTGCCGGTAACCAGCCCTGGCTCCAGTACCCTCAACCTCACCAAGCCAGCTCCACAAACCCTGGGCCTGGACCAGCCCTCTCCAGCGGCTCAGCGGCCATCAACACCCATCACCGCCTGTGTACACCACATCAGCGCCAACCCCAGCAAATCCCAGATGCCCATGCCACCATCAGCGCCTGCCCTGGCAATCCTCAGCCGATGCCGCCACCATCAGCGCTCGCCTAGCAATCCCTGGCCATCGACACCACCACCCAGCCCGACTCTGGCGATCACTGGCCCACCACCGGCAGACCTTGACACCCTCCCTTCCCAATCAGGCAACCATCATGCATTACAACATGCATCACCCGGCCCAAGCCCCGCACTCTACGCCTCCTCTTTGGTCAACTCCTTGCCTCCCCACATTGTCCATACCTCCTGTGCTTCCAAAGCAAGGCCTCTCCTTTGTAAGTTTCCTTTACGCCACCGACATCCACCATGTCCTTGCACGGTCCTCGGGCTTCAGCAAGAGCCCCAGTATACCTTGCATGAACCCTGAGCTCCAGCAAAGACCCCTGCCCCACGAC
>JAGGAU010000288.1:0-11994 GCA_017657275.1 Termitomyces sp. T108
TGTTAAAAGAGTAGAAGCAGTAAAGTAAAAGAGTGACAGAAGAAATAGAGAAATGAATGAAAAGAGAATGAAAGAATAAGGAGTGAGAAAGAGAGGAAATGAGGAGTCTTCTAATACTTACTGCTTCTCTAAAATCCCTCCTCTGACATCTTTGTTGTGACCAGGTTACCAGGTGCTTTTCTATTTATTAAGGGTATCTGGGATAGCTGCATTGAGCAAGGAAACCCTGGCGCAGTCTCAAACTGCCAAAAGGTGTAGAAGAAGCTCCTCCTGCTCTTCAGGGGTGAGGTAACAGACCTCAAGGCCTAGGGAGCTAGGAGCACTACAATGTTGGCATAGAAGTGGGAGAGCAGCTTATTGGCAGGAGGCATCAATGTCCATAGGCACACCTGGAGTTAACATGAAGCATACTAGGGGGCTTGCAAGGAGAGAATCCATTCTGAGGAGTATTTGAAAATTCCTTCTGCCAGATTGTCAATCTGATTCTTTAGGACAGTCTGCAGCCCTTCTCAAAAGAGGAGGTAGAGCTGGGCCTGCTCCACTAGCACTCAGCATGTACTCTTTCAGGAATCTCTTGCCTTGGCCCATACTGGTCCTTGTCTCATAGGGCCAGTGCTGTGGTCTTAGCCAGATTTCAGGGGAAGAACTTGTTCTGGAACTTTTGTTCAAATATGGCCGAATCTGCAAACTCTGCAACTCCTCTGGGGCACTAGAAGACTCTTATCACATAGGTTGCCACTTGTCTAGACTTCATGTAGGATAGGACCCATGCAAGTTTCAGCTCATTGGAAAGGAAGTCATTGCTGCAGAGCTAGATGTAGGTGATGCAGGACTGGAGAAACTACTTTTTGAATGCATGGTTAGCAGAGAATGTTGGTATATCCCTGCATTGGAGAGGCCAGTTTTGCAGCAGAAAAGCACAGGACTGATGTCAGAAAGGAAGAGGAGGCAGCAGGAGCCACAGAAAGGTGCTCAAGAAGCACTTCTGGAGGCAATCAGAGATGGTTTTGGTGATTTGATGGAGGGTGGAGATTTTGGAAGTGTGGAGTGATAGTGAGGTCTGGGTGAGTTGCATTTGTGCTTCTAGTTGGAGCAAGCAACTCCAGGTATTGTTTTGTGAGACTGAAGTGTCTGAGAAAGGATCTGGAGAGGTGGGCTAAGACATAGAATCAAAGAGGCTTAAGTCTGGTGAAGAGGCAACAAATAGAGGCCTAGAGTGTTGGGTGAGCTATAGGAGGCCTTTAGACAAGAGTTAGGAGACTTGTTCTGCTGTAGGAGCAACCTCTGAGGGTTGCAGCTAAGTCATGCAACTGGCAAAAAGAAATTCGAAGTGTATCAAAACAGTACAATATAACAGAAAATGTACATAGCTAATCATCTGGCAAAGGGAAATCCAAAGAGAACAAGTCTCAAGACTCCTCTGCCAGAATGCAGCACATCAGATGTAGGCATAGAGGCATGGAAACATACTATACAGCATAATTGCACCTAAACCCTAACCCTAGAGGAGGTCTGGAAATCTCTGGACTGCTTCAGAACAGTTCCAGAGGTTCCAAAATGGAAATTGCTCTGGAATCTTGAAAGTCCCAAAATAGAAGTCTCCTGACAATAATTACTTTAATGGTGGCATATAAATATGCTGGATTACTGCAAACCCAGGGCAAAGTCTACTATCAACCTATAGCTAACAAGATTTCTGAGCCATCAGAAATCAATTTTGTGAGACTGAAGCCTAAAAACTCTAGTGAGGTACACCTGTATGCACTCTGAGATAAAAGTGTACCTTAAGTTCAAATACATATACAATACATAGAAAAAGAAAAGCATAAGGCTTAAGGCCTTAGTGAGGAAGATATTGTATGTTTGCACCAACAGTAGCAGCATGAGTTCATCAATATTGTTAATGGTATGAAGAAAGAACTTTTTCTATGATGAGAAGTCAACTATGAAATTATTCTGATAAATAAGAAACAGCAGTATAAGTACCACCTTCCTGGCTGTCCATAAGCACTGTAGGACTAGCTTCATAAAAGAATGGATTAGTATATCAATGCTAAATAGTGGAAACTGCAACATACAGCTTAAGCAGCACTTTTACTCTGTATTCCCAAGAAGAATGAGATTCTATGAACTGCTCTCAATGCACAACAGTGCAATGATAATACTATTAAGGACATTATGCTGCTTCTAGACCAGAAAGTAATTTGCAAAAATGTTACAAAAGCCAAATATAGGTCAAAATTTGATTTGACTGATGCATATGAGCAAGTTTGCATATGCAAAAAAGACATACCTAAGATGCTGTTCTCATCTCTCATGGAGACCTTTGTGAGAAATAAATATCATGTAGATAGGCAATTCAGCTATGTTCCAGAGGTTAATGACCTCAATATTCCAACATGTCATTAAAAAGTTCATGCATGTCTATTTAGATGATATATCCATCTTCTTTGACTAGATTGAGGAGCACAAGCAATACTTGCAAAGTGTTTTCAAACAACTAAGAAAAGCTAGGCTTTACCTCAAATGGAAGAAATGTAAACTCTACATGGATAGTGTAGACCGCTTAGGGCACATCATAGATGTGCAGGAGATTCACTTCAACTCAGATTAACTCAATAGAATTCAAGAGTGGTGGATGCCATATAGCTACAATAACATCCAATACTTTGTTGAACTGGTTGCTTACATTAGTAACTTTTTACCTGATATTACTGCATATACTAGCCCTGTCATGGCTATGATCTAGGATATGTCACCATTCCACTGGAGACTACTATACTAGTGGTGCTTCAAAATAATTAAGCAGATCTGCACAAAAACCCTTGCAATCTTAGAAGCTTTTCTAAAATGGAAGGATAAGCTAATGGGCTACAAAATCCATAGTATAACAGATCATAAAGCCTTGGAGTTCTTTAAAATTCAAGTGTGTCATGACAGTGTTAGTAGATTGACTATACATTGTGCTACCAATTTGATATAACATATGTCAAAGGTTAACTTAATAAGATCATTGACTGCTTATCTTAATACTTCAAGAATAATATCTATGAGAATGTTCATGATGCTCATGATTCTGTCTAAGTAGACAAACATATTGACCTAGAGAGCAAAGATTTACCCCTTCATTGGTCATAGAAGCTCAAGAAATAAGCAATAGAAATATGAACCATGAGGGTTGGGAAACTATATTGCAGCAAGCAACTATGAGAACATTAAGAACTTCAAGATATAGAGGCTCAGAAGATGGTTGAGGTGAAGCCTTCAGCTTTGCCACCTATCATGCAGAGCTGAATCCTAGGGAAATGGATATGTTATGTTTGGACAACAATGCTACCTCAAAACAAGTATTTGAGTTGAACAAAACCAGTAATTTATGTAGATACATTCTTCCATATGCTAGTGCAGTGCAGTTATGCACAAGAAAAGCTCTTTGCTGCAATTTTCAACAACCTGAAGGAGCATATTTGCTTCACAATTGATGATAAGCTCATTACCTGACTAGTATACCAGAACTAAAAGTCCTGTGTATTTCCAGAGTAAGGTCATTAATTACAATAATCTTTTGACCAAGCTCATTAGATAGTGGTTCATCTTGGAGTCCTAAAAACACTCATTTATATGTGTCATTGGTATTGGTGGCTACAAATAGCCAAGAGGACAAGCCACTTCTGCTTAATATGTGAGACATGTCAATGTATGAAAATTTTAAACCAGAAACTGCCAGGGAAGCTACATTCACTTTTTGGTCCATTTCCTAAATTTGCAGCTCCAACTAACTGTGAGTAGAAATGCCACATAACTAGTATGGTCCCTCGTATTGATAACAGTGACAACAAAAGCATTGAAACTATCATGGATTCATCTCAAAGAGATTGTGCACCTGCTTAATTGTAAGTGATTGAGATTCTCCTTTCAAATGGTGGAATGAGTTTCATAAGCTGCTTGAAGTGAAATTGCTCATGTTAACTTTTTTTCATTTGCAGACAAATGGTCAGACTAGATGTGCAAATAGAAATGTTGTGCAGATCTTCTGAGCATTCATCTATTCTGACCTAGAAGGACTGGGTAAATTAAATTACAATGGTGGAATTTATAATTAATATGAGCATCTCCAAGACAATAAGATATGCACTCTTCAGGCCAAATAATAGCTATGTGTCATCAATAATATGGAAAATTATACAGACAAAGTGATCCATCAATAGATTATATCCTTTTTCATTCAAATGCATCTTGATTAATGCTGTAATCAGTGCATTGAATACTTCTATACCCATCTCTTTGACTGTGCATCTCCTGCACTTAACCAATCTTGACTTTATGCCTTGCAAATGTGGTTATGCCTACAATCTCTTGCTTATACACTTCTGATCACACCTCTTCTCAAATCATACCAGAAAATTGGCCTGCAACATATGCTGAGTATAATATTGGACATCGTTTGCGCAATGCAGGTTATTGTTTTTATATACTTCACCACAAGGATAAGACACGCTTATAGGAGGCACAGACTTTGAGTCTCTCAAGCTACTGCCTTACTTCCACTTGCTTATAGCACCAATCACTGTTGTCTATGATGAAACTCTCTTGGACTCTTTTCTTAAGTTATTTATGACCAAAAGCATACTCAGCAATAAATAGAAATGCTCAGATGTTTTTATCTTCTCATATCAGTATCTAAACAAGTGAGGGCACTGTAAGATTGCCTATACATTCCCATCAGGCTCACCAATGTCAATACCTACTGCCTCTTAGGGCTAACCTAGGGTTTACCATCCATGTGACTGGGTAGTTATCTGCTGTTATCTGCCATACACCACATTAGCGACTTTTTATTGTCATCATCACTACTGCATTCTTTATATCTCTCCCTGGCAACAGCAGCAAGTATACAGCTATACTTTTTATTAATCTACTGCTTCTCCTAGTCTAATATATATGTTATACAATCTTGATCTCCATGGATTCGGAATCTGACTGTGAGTTTCTCACCCACTAATATATCCATAAAAATACAATGCAATTCTTACATATACAATCTGTAATAAGAACGAATAGATGTGACAAATATATATTTGGTGCAGAATATAGTTTTGATGAAGACTATAATGAGCATTTCCTAGACAAAGCAAGCCAAATCAAGAACAAGGTAGCAGGATTTTGGGAGCCAGCAGATTAACCTCCTTTACATCACAGAAGCCAGATTTGGGTAGACTTCCTAGTCAAACTCACTTTAAACACCTCAACCAAGCTGCCAAGTGCTCAACCAAATGTGAGTTATTGGTCCCTTTTTGATTGTTAGATTCAAATTGTACTGTAGAGTTTTTTTTTTGCTCATAGCAGCATTTTCAAGATCAAGAATGAAAATCCAGATGATTTGGATGATGAAACAAATCACAGAATAAAGAAGATCTTCTAGACAGTGTGTTTGAGCAGCAAAGCATAGATACAAAAGTTAAAATTAAAGCTATGTATAAGGTCTTCAATGTTATTCAAGATTCTTTTGAGTGGCTAATCTTGCACATAAATCTAGCCTGGTTTCCACAACCAAAACATATGCCAGATTGGCTCTATCATTACTTTGATGAATATATAGCACTCATAATATTTGAGAAAAAAGAGAGGAGTCTCATTCCACCACCTACATTCAATTCAAGTGAAGGTAGTCCATCATTCTGGATTCATCTTCCTGAGCCCACAAATATGCATTCTTTCACAAAAGTGCTTCAACCCTGTTATGCACTACTAACATCATGTTGTTTTATGGCTTCCTCACTTCTTTGTTTCTGAGCTTCATTGCTCTTGCTGCTGCAATATTCTTGAAAAGAATGGAGTACTTGCTCCTTGCACCATTTGTGATGTTGAGGACAACTTTGACATTGGGCCTATTATTATCACAAGGAATGCCAATCCCATTTCCATGGGTGAAGTTATGAACTTCTGAACTTGCTCCTTGCATGGTTGCACCTTGCATTTCCTACAGTATTTTTACATAAATGAGGCTTATTTTGCAGCATTATCAGCATGTTATGTGTGTCAAATCAGCATAAAATGGGCCCAATGGGATTTTGGTCTTTTTTACTCAAGATACACACCTTATGATTTAGTATTCTATAGTCTCAGTATCTTGAGGCTGCTTTCAAACTTGTTAATGGTTGTTGAGCAGAGGCCTCAAGTATTCAAACATCTTTGCGTGATCATTTTATAGAAGATATACCATCATTTGGAGATTTTGTAGATCAAGAAGGACATGCAGAGTCAGTTCCAGGTGAATGTTACATTACCAAGATGCTAAACAAAGCAATTGAATGAGATGAACAAGATGCAAATCAGCACACTGCATGCTTAGCCCCAGATCAAATTGCAATAGATGATTCTCACAAAGTCAGTATTGTATTCCATTCTATTCTTTCAAAACTTCAAATGTGTACTGTACTATATTTTAGGTTAATAAACATCTTGCAAACATCAATGGAATACCTATATTTAATGTACTGTGGACATTGATGGATTCACAATACATTTGTGCCTGTAAGCATGCTGCTTACAGCCTGAGGTTTTGTGTTGGTTTTGATTTTGATCCTGATTGTATTGCTTGATTGTGACAATGGGCTTTCAATTGCAACTTTGGTGTTTGGTCAGAACCTTATTTTGCTTAGCATAAAGGAGGTTAGAGTTTGGATTCTTCAGCTTGCTCCACATTCTATGCCAGATTCTATTTTTATTCTCTCAGTATGTATCTCATTTGCTAGTTTAGTATTCTATAACTCATGGTCCAACTAGGTACATTGGTATCATATACTTCCAGTTTTACTGCTTTGACTTCTAGTATAAAGTTAAGTTTTCAAAATAGGTTCAAATATCAAAGGAGATTTGACACACCTGCAAAAACAATTTTTGCAGCTTGCTGGACAGTCATCATTCAATGTTATTAAGTTCAAGGAGTACTGCATTCAATGAGGAATTGTTACAAGAAAAGAATCTGGGGCACTTGACAAGCTTCTTGAAAAGACAACACATACATATCTTTCACAAGACATCAGCCTACAAAGAAATGATGAATGGGAGAGTTAAAATCTATCCCATGAAATGCTGAGTATACCAGAAGCAAGAAAGACATCTTTCATGCCTTTCATATGATTCAAACACCTGTGAATCATGGAATGCATCCTGCCTTTCTTTGTTCTTTTTGAGATCATGATCTGCGATGGGATCCTGATATACGCAAACAGATTGATATAACCTGCCACAAGCTCTTACATCTTTCATTTGATTAGATGCTTGTTAGGAATCCATGATTCATAGCTGAACGTTGCCCATGACTTGTGCCACCCCCAAGTGTTCTTGTACCTGAAATACAACATATCTTCAATAGATTTGGACCTGCACTAGATGCTAAAATAGGAGTACCGCTCTTCGCCAAACAAGCCTGGGCAAAGGCAAACACAGTTGTTGATCTAGCTTGAGAAGGTTATCTATCTGATATCGAGGGTGTTGCTATGTATGAAAGGATGGGCATGGACAAGTATGGCCTACAAAAATTCAAATGAACAATTTTTGAATAATGTTGAAGGTGGTCCACATGGTGATATTTACCGTAAATTTGGTGCTCTCAATGGTAAGTGAAAATACGTTATATTGGGTCTATCTCGCTTCTAATCTTTTATTTGTTCAGCGGGTCCTTGGTTGACAGTCAACTGTTTAACAGATCATCGTACATGGTATAACCTGGAGGTAAACTAGTTTTTTAATATCCTCTTGTGGTTGGATTGACTCCTTGGTATCTAGGCTTTTGCAATGCATCTTTAATATTGGTCTCATCAACAGAACATCTTTCCTCCTCAACTTCCTTTCCAATATAATTGAAGGATGGTGATTTATATGAGACAACGGATGAACGTGCATTTCCAGGTCGGTGTTCCACTACATAGTCTTGCCTCAACATATATTCTAAGCTGACCTTTAGAGGCACTTGTGATCGGCTGGGAATGGAACCATATAGCAATAGCGCAACTGAGACTTACCAACTCAAGGCCAATGATGATTGGTTGCGGCAGCGCCAAGGTTTGGCACTGCCTGTTATCCCTCCAACAACTCTTGAGGCACGAAAATACTTCTTCTCCAGGGCGGCCCACTTTGCAGCTACTGCGAGTGCTGAAGGAAAGACAAAGATCAAGAATGGAATCGGACTGCAAATTGAAAGGATTGAGTCTACATAATAACAGAGGTTCTCGCTAGCTATGCAAAAACATGGGAGAAAACCAACAACATCCGGGCATCTCAAGAGCTTGGTGCTGACAAGTTGAATCTGATATCACAAACACGAGATGCCTTTCCTGCACCTCATCTTCCCTTCCCATCATATCTCACAGGTGACCCGGTATCAGCACAACTCAGCCAAGGAAGGATCAATTTCAATGATCCTCTACCCTTGTCCCTATCCACAGATTTCCCTGTATCCAAGACTACAAGATGCTCCTGAGCTACAGCCCAACATGTTATATGAGGATGACCTACCGTCAAATTAAGAGCAGTCATCCTCTCAATGGCTGCAAATTCCAGAAGATGGCCTATACCCTCTTTTTCCTCACCCTCTGACCATTACATCTCCTCTACTGGCAGAACATACATCAATATAACCACCGTTGTTGATCCCAACAACCATCTGACACCTCAACCTCAGGATTCTGTCGACGAGGCATTCGAACCTTTAGTGTATGTCTGAGTTACTTCTATGATGGTCAGAAGTCTTACAACGATTATAAACCATAGCAATACACGCCCTATCAAACGTCGCCGTGTTGGACCGACAGAGGCTCGCAAAAGAAAATCTCTTCGGAGATGCCGTCGTTGCAAAAAAGCGGAATGCGCAGGGAACAGCGATGTTTTGAGTTGCGAAACACCTTGCCGTGTCCCATGCAAGAAATGTGGGCGGTTACAAGATTGCCGATGCGTGGATGCTGGACGTCGATGTACATATCAAGTTGCTACAAAAAGAATAGAAATAAAGCCAGGGAAATTCTCAGGGAAATTCTCTCAAATCTTTCCTCTTTCTTTCTTTTTCTTCTTTTTTCCTCATTTTATGCCCAGCAAAATCGACGGTAAACCTAACCTAGCGACCTTTTTGCATCAGAAACCCAATCATCAACAAAAAACTTTGCGTAATACATTTTTTGATCTTAAATTGAACGTATTTTTAATTTAAAACCCCTGTTTTGATATTAATTGCAAACACGATAAATCAGTAGGGACCTAGAAATCCATTTCAATATTGTCATATAGACCTAAGCGAGTCTATGCCACGGCTCGCTTAGTTAGAGTGTTGTTACAAATCAAAGGAGTGCAAGCTTTCAGTAAGTCAAACACAATGAAAAAATATTGACGGAATACAATTTGTTTACGTGTTGTGGTCATTGAACAGACAGAAAGAAAATGAAAATTCGACTGGAAAATGGGCAAAAAAAAACACTTAGATCCACTGCTTAACGAGCTCTGTCTTGGAACTTCGCATGTTGTCAATCTAAACGACTCATATAAAGGTAAGGTTGAAATCACCTTCTTCTTCAAAGTGCGGATAGTAAAATTCCCGCCTGGGCCTTGTTCGGAAGAAAGACCAAGGAATATACGTTCCTCCGAAGGTAACCAATCTATCCAGCGAGCCGATGTATCATGTGAACTTGAGTTTTCGTTGTCAAGACGCCTCTTTCTGCGTCTTTCAACTTGACGAAACAGGTCCCGATTATCTCGCCGTAATTTATCCAATTCAATTCCTGCAGTCTGTTGTAGGGAATTGATGATAGCGTTCAAGACATTTTCGACAGTTATATTGCCATGCTGATTTGAAACCGTGATCTCCGAGGGTGAGGAATGAGAGTAAATGAGGAATTTCTCGATATGAGAAGATGATGCTGCAGGAGCTTCGAGGACAGTATTCTGGAAGATGTCGGCAGGATGAACGTGACCACTAAGATCAAGTTCGACGGAAGGTTCCCTAAGCTCGGGGTGAATTCCGTCGCGATAGCGATGTACGAGTTCCTGGTTTATGTGGAATGAACCTTGTTCTGCATTGGAAACCACAGTAGAAGGGGTATTTGAAATCGACGCTTCTGGTGTGTAAACTGTACGATCAACCCTTTCTCTGAAACGAACTGAACGCGGGTTAGTTTGAGCTCCTGGCATCCGTCTTCAACGCAGGCCACTAAGTCTCTTGAGGGCATATCGATAATTACTTGAACTTACCCAATATAAGTCAGGCAAGGCAGGCAATATAGACAAGAAGGTCGTGATTCGGTGGGGCACCTTCCTCTCTTATTATAGTTATGGATGTGCCATCCTGAACATGGGGATAGGAGAATAATTAGAACTAGTTGACAAGGAATCAGATTCAGAACAATATTTCCACGAGTCCCATATATAGGTACCAAAAAAGGCGGTATTTGCGCTCATGTTTTGCCGCTACGGCATCAGGAGAGTTTGGCCTTTGAAAAACCCTGCTGTATAATCAGCACCATAGGTGTCTCAACTAAAGTGCAAGAGATCTGAGAACTGACCGATCCATTAGAATATGTCCTCTTTCCCTGTTCATATGCGGGGCCAGCCAATGTCATACACAGCATGAGATAGATCTCTATCATACGGAATTTCCTAATATATTGCCTCCAAATACACTTATCCTCAGCGTCTAACGGCATTTTGAGCAATTGCTGAGGTTTGATCTGTCACTGGTCAAAAACAGAAATTAATGATGGGGAAAATTCTTGCCTTGATCTTGTCGGGGTCGACCATCCGCAGATAGGCTGATCACAGGACGCAATAGTCTTAGGCCGTCACATTAGACCTCAACCGCGTAAACCCTGGAAACTCCCCTAAGTAATGTGGGATGGGTCAATCCCAGAAACTACAGTGATTGACGCTCTTAATAAACAGACACCAAAGGAAGTGGCTAACCCAAAGTGTCTGATAGGATCGAGGCACTGCTGATTTATTGTTTTCGTGTGGATGTATGTAGGGTGAGAAATTTTCTCTGGCCCCACTGCGATATCCAGCAGCGTTAGTCTCTGTATAGTATCGACTTCTTGATTAGGAAAGAGCAAAATCAGTACAAGGCAGTGTCCGAGTACGACCATGCAACGGCAGTGCGCTGTGATGTAGATAGATACGGGCATGTGCTGTCATGCTGTAAATGACATTGACCAGGAAGAAGTATACAACGAAGATAGGCTCTGGACGGGCATGCGAAGTTATGGATGCATATAACATTGGTGATTCAGAATACACAGATATACTGGCTAGAGTGTTGCGATATGCATGATAATGATTGAAATGAAAGGAGAAAGAATGATCTTGAATCACCTGATTTCCCCCTCTGGCATGATAGGTCCAACAGAAGGAGAGGACAAACAGCATTATCACAGCACTTGCATTTTTTCAGATCCAAATACCAAGTGGAGCAGAGTAACGTGCAGCACATAGTTTGATAAGGGTTTCCGAAAATACGCAAGATGACAGAGTGCGGGGAATGAGACGTCAGAAAAAAAGAGTGACCTCTCTGACCTTCCTTTTATTATCTCCCATGTCGCACGAGTCGTAGTGGAGGCATGAATGAAACCTTGTCAGGAGCAAATCAGGAGATTCACGTGTACGGCCACATGCCGTCTGTGGTCTCAGGGTAGCCGAGACGAGCGAGGTTCCCCGTTGTCCAAGCACCTGACTACTCTGAAAAAAGTGAGAGCGAGGCGTGGGATTGTTGGAAAAATTCACATAACCCTTGGACTCTGGATTTGCGCCGAGAAGTACGACAGAGACTTTGATGTAGCCGCTGGACAAGTAAAACTTGTTCTAGCTCTGCAATACGCCACTGCGATAGTTGATTGTGGGTCTGTGCGGGGGTAAACAGGGCTGTTGAACCATGGAGGGTGGCGGCCGAGTTGAGGGTGATGACAAAACTGACATTGCAAATGGTGATCTGCTGTGGGTCGTACCACTCGGTTG
>JAGGAU010000289.1:0-16664 GCA_017657275.1 Termitomyces sp. T108
AAAGAACGCCGAATTAGGCGTGGAAATTGAGTCATATTCCCTGTCTAATTAGACAGTATATGTGGTAGCTACAGGTGATTCCGTTAATATTGTGGTTTCGGCAGGGCGAAAAAATCTGTCCAAATTTGACAATGGAATTTCTCGGCAGTTGGCGCTAGTTTATGACTCAGATTGGATCGAGGTGTGTAATGTGAAATTCCTCTGCAGCTCGCCGCTCTGACGGGTTGAGGTTTCCGGATGAATGGGACATCGAATGTAAAATAGCATGTATCGGCCGCCCAAGGCGACTCCTTCTCTATCTTTGATGAAGCAATGTGGTAGGGCTATCAATGTGATAGGGCTACTTAGGGTTAGTCTACAAATAAAAGGTGTCCCAAGTAGAATCAAATAACAAAGATGAGGATGGCAGGGGTGCGTGATGAGAAAAGAAACTGTACGACTCAACGAATTGAATCCTGCTATCGAAATTGACTGGTACTCATGAACATACTGCACGGCTTACCGCCTGGTACAATAGACCTTAGATAGCAGGTTCGTCAAAAAAAAAACTTTAGTGAATTCAATAAGCTGCTCAATGAATAGATGAATAGGTAGAAGACGGTGAGGCAATCACTACCCCTGCGCAAGGTATGAAAAACGGCAAGATACTGTGATAGAGCGACGAGGCGCGCACTTAAACGATGGTGGTACGAATGCAGGCATGGAAAAAAAATTCGGGTGATACATACCATCAAGCCCTACCGCTCTTAACCCAGCATGGCCGAGAACAGCCTTCGGTCTCACCCGAGGTAAATGGAAGAATACTAGTGTATCACAGTGTGTAGCTTTCCACGCAGAAGCCTCTGAAAACGCTCCACCTACGTTTACATCGAACACAGAATGATAGCTCCAAAAGAAAAATCTTGGAAAAAGTCTGTACCCATTGCCTTTGACACCACAGTGGAAATACTTACTCATCTTTGCATTCTGCAAAGCCGGCAACCCATTCTTGCAAAGCTCGAAATTCACATTCCAGGCAGTAAACTATCTAAAACTTTAAATACACAATTTATTTATCTATGATCTAGTTAGTTTATGAAAGGTCCACGAAGCTACTATCACCAACCGGGAGTTGCAAAATTTAAGACAAAATCATTGATTAAAATACAACAACCTCACCTTTCTTAAATCAGACTGGAGGTATCAGTAGACTAGTATCTTGGATAGAAACTTATCAAGTTACCTAGACCGTTGAAGCTCCTCGGAAGGAAGCCGGACAGACAGGTTCCAAAAACCACGAGCACTGCTGGCACTAGAACATGTTTCCATTGGAAAAAGTGTAAAAGAAACCTGTTATACCATTTCCAAAGTGCCAATTTCTGACAGAAAAAGGCATTTCTCTTTGTTTCAAGACTTTTTCCTTCAGAAATTGGCACTTCAGAAATGGTATAACAGGTTTCTTGTGCACTTTTTCCAATGGAAACATCTTCTGGTGCCAGCAGTGGAGGTTGCAGAACTTTTGTCACGATATGTCACATTGCCGGTTGAATCTCCGCTCCGGCTTGGGCACGCCAATTTCATTCATGGGCATGTTGATGCAGGTAGAACAAGATAGATTATAAGAGTATGTATAACAATACATGAGAGTAATTAGGAAACAGCGAACAGTGTGGTAAGGAAGATCATAACCAGTGCGCATTTTGATCTCAGCAAAGACTCAAGATGTTGGGGTTTTCCTGGAAATGAAGAGTAACAACAGCCTCACCAATGAGCTCAGTAATCTTTACAGTGAGAAGGTGCTGTTTAGACATGCACCACAGTTATGTATGTAGACCACATCTGAGTTTTGAGAAATAGATTCAACTGGTGGACTTTCAATTTTGATCAAAGTGAAATCATTGATTGTCACGCAAAATGTAAATTTGACCTCTACAGTCCTTCCAGCTGCATGGGACACCTAAGAATTGAGTGTATATCTTCGTTATAATATATGCTACCTGTGTACAACAACTGGGACAAAATTAACAACTGGAGATCAAACCTGAGAACAATCTTTCAGAGAAATACTATTTTCTTCTGAAAGATCAAGTGATCATAATACAATGACATGCTCAATCCATGCCAAATTCAGGATCCAAAGGGTACTAGTCACTGCTGGTACCAGAAGATGTTTCCATTGGGAAAAGTGTACAAGAAACCTGTTTTACCATTTCTGAAGTGCCAATTTCTGAAGGAAAAAGTCTTGAAACAAAGAAAAATGCCTTTTTCTGTTAGAAATTGGCACTTCAGAAATGGCATAACAGGTTTCTTTTACACTTTTTCCAATAGAAACATGTTCCAGTGCCAGAAGTGAGTATTACTATATCTAAATATCTGAATCTGAGAGGATCAAGGATACAGATATCCCAATCTCTTGAAAATTCACATTTTGAAATTCCCATTCATTTTGCAACTCTGTACACATGATAGTACTTGTAACATGACATCAACACACAAACTGTCCAAAGAAAGAAAAGAAACAAAGAGATTCTCGCGTTTTGGACATACATTGTCCGTTAATTGCGGACTTGAGGCCCGAGGCCCGAGGGCTGGAATTTGGGGAATCAATCTGCCGGACAAGTTTTCTAGGGAGCTTCCCCGGTTCTTCAGAGCCAGAGCCAGGGCCATAGCTCCCAGAACCAGAAGAAGCTCCTTCAAATTTCAAATCGCAAACGCAGCCCCAACCCGCACAGCCTACATATGTCACCGCGCGCGCGCCTCGACCTCTCCGGACGCCCCTCGTCGTGCTGCCTCCCCTCCTGCGAGCCCAGAAGTGACCCCGCAGCGACAGCGACAGCGTCTCGCGAGGGGCACCGGGGATACACCTTCGCTTTCCGCCGGCGCATATTCGGGAATACAAAATTCCACTCTCGTTGACGTTGCACCTCACCAACCCGCACACAGCGCCGGATTCAGAGGAGATTGGAAATGCGCCATCGTCGTCGCCAGTGATGTGCGAAGGGTACGAAGTAGACGATGACCGTTCACGTGATCTTGAAATTGACGCCCCCGAATCTGCAGCTGACGATGTCGTCGCTACACTCTACCAAAAGTTTGTAATG
The DNA here is from genome assembly GCA_017657275.1 of Termitomyces sp. T108. Lineage (NCBI taxonomy): Eukaryota > Fungi > Basidiomycota > Agaricomycetes > Agaricales > Lyophyllaceae > Termitomyces > Termitomyces sp. T108. The sequence goes on from JAGGAU010000289.1 coordinate 3,081, forward strand.
AGATGTACACGAGTATGTGTATATCATGATACAAGTATATATACATGATAGATATCCAGCACCGTCTGCGCAATTGTCTCGTTTGCATGTAGTGTAGTGTCGCAAGCAAGCTACGCGAGCCCGATCTGCTCGATGTGTTGGCGCAGAATGACCTCGCCGACTGTACGACTGCTGTCAGCCACTGCGCTACGCGCGCGGGGCGAGTAGCTCGCCACTCACCGTTCGCGATGATGCTCTGCGTCGCCTTGATGTCCTGCAGGGGTAGTTCGTACCGCAAATAACGACACGCGACAGGGCAAGCTGACGTACCAACATCGAAGTGAAATGCTTCAAAAAAGGAGCCATGAGATGAGGGCGGGCGGGCGGGAAGTGGACCGCGAAGGACTCACGACATAAAGCGAGCGTTTCGCGATATCCTTCCGCCGATGCACCTGCATAAAGTGCGACCTGAAATAATCAGACACGTTCTCGTAGACGTTGGGTCTGTCCCCGTAGCTCGTGATGCTGGTGGGAAGACACGATGCGTCAATGCGAGCGAGCATGAGTACCAAGACGCATCCACGTACTATTTCCGGACCTTTATCCCAGCTGTGAGCTTCTTCTTCAGCAGGTCCGCCTAGATCCGTATCCGGGCACCACAAAAGACAAGAAAGAAACAACGATCAAAGAAAGCGGATAAAACAGTCAGTTCCCGTTCCCAGAACCCACGATACGCAGAGCGAATGACCTTGTTCAGTAGGAGCACGAGGTGTGCCCCGCCCAGCAGCTTGTTCGAGCATACGGCGTTGAAGAGCTGCAGCGAGTCGTCGATCCGGTTCGTCTTTGGGTCTTCTTCGAGGTACTGCGTGGAAGTCAGCCCGGCACCAAAAACATAGCTCAGAAACTGTACCTGATCAAAGGCGCTGATTGGAGCTGGGAAAGACACAACACGTTGGCTAGAGAGAAGAATCAAAGGCAAAGGAAAGCGCGCTACGTACCGAGAAATATTATTGCTGTCGCTATTAATCGAGCATCACAGAATTAATAATACAACAATATAGCAAAGACACGACGGGCTCTCACCATCATCAAAGTACGGCACCCACGCATGGCGCTGTGTGGGACCAACAACGCTGTATTAAGCAGCTTTCACGGCACTACATGATGGATCTGCACTGCGTACCTGACCACGCTACCACCAACCCAAACGATATGAGTCTCGTGTGCCGGGACATGAAACGGGGAAAACAAGCGTACCGCCCCTCCGACGTCGTAGAGCTTCCAATCGTACGTCACCCCGCCCATGTTGATGGGGAACGTGTGCTCCATTACCCCAAGCGTCTGCAGACGCACGTTGAGGATGTCGTCTAGAAACCAATCATCCGTCGTCGGCACGCGGGGAGATAGAGGGAGTAACCACACGCACCATTCGTAGGCAAAAAATCAGGCTCCGCTATTCGATCTATATTATCCAAAAAACTACACATCCCATCTCAGATTAAAAACCACCACCTCTCAAAAGAAAAAAAAAAACAAAAGAAAAGACAAAACAAACGTACAACGGCGCAGACTCTTCCAATCTCAACTTCTTCGCATCAAGAAGACGCCTAACGGCACGGTGCGCCCACAGAGCCTTGATCGGCGCCGAAGACGCCGCAAGCGTCTTCGCCGCGAGCTGCACGGACTCCTCGGAGCGGCGCGCGCGCGCACGCGCGTCGCCCAGTGCCCACGCGGACGTGACGAGCCCCTGCCACCCCGCGCGGACGTACGCGCCCGTCCGCCCGCCCGAGACCGACACGCCCCCGGAGAGGTCCGACGCGAGCGTGTCCTCGAGCGCTACGACCGGCAGGAGCTGTGCGCGGAGCTCGCTGATCTCGCGCTGTGTCGCGAGGAGGTCGGCGCTGGGCACCGCGGGGGGAGGCACCGGGGAGGCGAGGGGGATCTCGGTGATGGCGTTGGGGTCTTTGTCGTTGTGCGACTGCGCCTGCGCCTGGGCTTGTGATTGTGATTGGGAGGTAAATTCGTAGTCGAGCTCGTCGAGCGTCATGCGCAGGGCTTTGAGGACGTTGAAGTACACGACTGGGCGCCAAGACGGCCGTTCGTGGTCTAGTGTTTGGGATGCGTAGTAGAGCTGGAATTGTTTTTGGAGGGTTGATTTTCCTGCATTGTGGAATGTCATGTGTGAGCGCTTCGCTGAAAAAGCTCGACATGGGGTTCCTACCAGACTCTGCTTGTCCCAGAAGCATCACTGTGCAGTGGATTACATGCATGCAAAGGTTCCAATCTCTCTTGACGCACCTTTTATCTCCCTTCGTGCCGCATCCTTGCGTCTAGCAGACTCTCTCTAAGAACGTATGGATGAGCGTCTGGCAAAACCCCAAGGAACTCCACTCACTTTTAGTTCCTCGTCAATCAACGCACTCAACTTTGCAGCCCTCTCGTCATAATACTGTCCAGCAGTAACATGTTCTGGCCGCGCAAAGTCCATGGTAAGCTCTGGGGAACCCCCTCCGCGATGTGGAGACGAAGCCATCTGGAGTAGCAGCAATAAAGCGAGCGATTGATGAGAACAAGGTCACATCAAGCAGATACTTTGTGAATGATATGTATAAACTCATTGTGTACAAATTGTCCCATGATGCAGTGCTGACCTGAGGGATTTGCTCCTTTTGATAGATTTGAGTTCGCATCAGGAACCCGGAACGTTTGACGTGTTATCCGTTTGTCTTGACCAAATCCCACCCGTTATTGATTATCAGTGGTAAATAGTTGCGGTCCATGCACACAAGAGATGCTCTGTGGTAGGGACCGTTGATGCAAGTCCAAAAGTGCAAATTCGTCCCCATAATCAATCAGGGACCGGGGGTTTTCTTCGAGAGCCGAACTCTCGAGCCCTGTTTCACCACCTTTGCACTGAGAATGGTGTGCATATTGACGACTTGGGAAGAACAAACGCTTCTATAAAGATGTGATGGAGAAAAGCTGTACCCGTCAAGCTTGGGGCGTGTGGCAGTTCCTGATCAAAGCGAGGTTTGCATCCGGGCAAGGTTAACTCTTGCAACTGACCCGCACATCCGGAAAACTCTAGCTCTGGTTTCAAGTCACATCAAAATGGGCTGTTGGGTTGTTCGGCTTCCCTCTGATCAATCGCCAAGGAAAAGCTATCCTTCATATGTACTGACTCTCTTCAAATTCGTGACTCTTCTCGCAAACTTTGGACCTCCAAGTTCTTTCTTGGTTCCAAACTTTCCCGTCTGGTAAAGTTAACATAGGACTCTCCGATTCATCAGGGTCACCTGCAGAGATGAGAATGATGCTATGTACATGATGCTGGTCGCTTTCATATGTCTTAACAATATGGGCGGGCCTCTGATCCACGCCAGGATTGTAGTCAACTCACATGAGTCGCTTCATCTTGTCTCAGCTGGAAAGAATGAAAGCATGCACAGGAGCAAAATGGACTCACCTCAATTGTAGTCTTCGACTTGATTGAAAATGCATTCAATCAGCGAATACTCCACATTCTTTCAGCTGATTGGCTTGTATCAGTATCAATATAACCTAACTCACATTTTCAGGACTATGCTGGCCAAATACAGGCTCCAACTAAAAGGCAGAGCCGTGGGTGACACATGATTGATGATCAGCTAGAACCACGGAGCAATAGTCATCGGTCTATCGGTCAGCCTGAGAGATGCACTACGATGTATTCTCTTATAGAGAGTCATTCACGTGTATGGCAATGCACTTGTATGGTGAGCATATCAGAGATCTGAATTGCCGTTGTGTGGCTTAGCGTTGCCGTAGTTAAAATACACTGGATCAGACATGCATCAGTGATAATATCCTCTCCCTGAGGGTATCTTAACATCCCGAAAGGACTGTAATTGCCATCATCGCATCTCTTCTCTGGATCTGTTTCCTTGCTGATTTCATTCGGCTGGGATATCGCTCGATCTATGCCTCGGACAATTGTAAATAACCATGCACGTGCGCTTTTCTCCGATTGACTGCGTGCCCATAATTGGGTGAAACATTGGTACTATGTATGACATGAACAAAGTATACGAATGTTGTATTCTAAAGCAAGCGATTGGGAAGCCTTCTGGACTTGTCAGCTCGAGCGCACAATCGGAGAAAGCCGAGAAGATTTGACCTTGATATCATCCTTGATTTGTACGACCTCTTCCCTGAAAGTCGTCCTTTCTATGTTTCCTACTGCATATCTATATCCAAGGAAAACCTGCACAAGCTCTATTCTTCCTGAATTTCGTTCATGTAGACTCTGATAACATAAAGGAGCCCCTGCCGCTGGAGTAAACCATTGTACTTCAATTTTTAGACGCGGCTGACTCCTTCCTGGCATGCCGCATCAAGTGCTGCTAGGCAGGCTTTAAAAAACCTGATAGATGTGGTGCTTGTCCATGTCAACCCTTCTGAATGGCTCCTGAAACACCTTCTGCCAAACCCTGAGGTTATATGTAATACGAGGGGGCTTAGAAAGATTCTCCAACTTTCTCTGTCGCTTCTTCAGCACTCCCTCTTTCCAAAGTATGGCAGGAGCAGAATCTTTACAGTAAGTTTACCATTCTTTTTCGTTTGAGATTGATTCAATAACTAAAACACGCTAGTTTCATTCAATTCTGTATCCAGTGGTCCAGCATCGGTATGTCCACATCTTTGATAAATAACTGTAATTTTGGACTTACGGGAATCCTTAAGCTCTGCTTTACTATGATTACATGTTAACCCTTGGAATGGAAATTACATACGTATGGAGACAGAGATTCCGCTTCTCTACTGTCCTCTACTATTGTTGCCGTTACTCGCTCATAGCCAACCTCATTTATCTTCTCACCATCGCCAATAAAATCACTGGAAAGGTGCATGTGTCTGCTTCGAGCCTATAACTTCTTGTCCTAACAATGAGCCTTAGTATGAGTTTCTTTGGCGCTGGCTGAGACAACAACTAATCATCTATACACATCAGTTGTCATTCCGGATTTATAGTGAGCAATGCCTTTAGTGTCATAGGCAGAGCAGCAGTTGTTGGTACGATGTTTGAACTTCATTCGAGACTATCGGTAACTGATTCTTGTTTTCAGTGGTCTGGGCCGCACGGACATTTGCTGTCTTCGGAAAGAACATCTTCATTCTCCTCTTCTTCGGCTCAATAGGCCTGACAATCATCGCCCTAGACACTGTAAGTTATTTCAAAGGTAACACCAAGGGTTTAACTCAAGACTCCTACAGGTCGGAATAGCTACCACAAGCTGCCAAGGGAGTTCCACTCAGCCGACGTAAGTGACCGAATTCATGATATCACCTATCCTCACAAATTCTCTGTAGTGGTAAGGACTTCTTTCTGATTCACTTACTTCGAATGCGAAGTCAATGAATCTATAGTTGGAGGAGTACTCGCAATTTTGATGTGTGTTTTCGAGATACTTTCTGTTGGCTTCACCACATTCCGGAGTATTCAAGCCTTGAACGTGAATGGAGTGTGGTGGAAACAAAGACAGGGGTTTAACTACCTCATTCTAGAGCAGGGTACGTCTAATTCAGTGCGCCATTTTCACTCCTGTGACTTCATCGGTTCTCAGGAGTTTTATACTTCTGGTGAGGCAAAAAACGCACCTATCTTCACCCTTTCTTAAGAAGAAATTATTTGTCAAAATAGTGTTGTTACTGCGCTCACAATTGCTTCGCTGGCTCTCAATGTGGTAAGTTGATTTATTATTCACGTTTTGAATACTAACTCGATATCTCCAGGCAATTCCCGTAAGTGCCTGGCTTTTTACACTTCTGTTATCTCATATAACAACACCTGATACTCCGATATAGGGAGGCTTCCTTCAACGCCTGCTAAACGCCTACACTGTCCCGTTCGTATCCCAGTCAACCAAGCTCACGCTTTGCAACGTTTATCTGACCGACAGAGATATAGGCTTTCCGGATTTATGACCGCTCGCTTCCTCCTACACATCCGTAAATGGGAAGCCAAACACTCTGCAGTCCGCCTTTCAAGGGACAACGAGGATGGGACACGTACGGCTCCAAGGATCGAATTTGCAGTCAGATCTTTCGCTCAGAGTAGCCACGGTATGCAACTGGATTCAGAGTCGGAGGGAAACCCTTCGGCGTTCTTGGACGACTTTGGTGAAGATCCCGTAAAACGAGCTAGGGCTCTATCAGGTGGCGTCGGGCAGGGAGATTCTAACACAGTCATCGACGAACCGCGACTCCCGGCATGATATGAAAAGAGGCTGGTCCAAACACGTCCTGTATAATTCTAATTGTAAAATACAAATCGATGTGATATTTATTACAAAATTATAGCCTTTCACATAGCTCATACGTCGAACATGAAATCTTCATACAAGTCGTCGCCTCCCCCAACAATCAAAGGTATCATGTCCACTTCGTCCTTCCTCGCACCATTCGAAGGGACAACTCTACGAGACTCAGGAAGAACCTTGGAGTTGGATGAGTGCGATGGCAAGGTCACTGGACGCCGTGGAGTCGTTGAAGAAGTGCTTGTAGGACGACTACGAGTAGCGGACTTGACTATGCTCTGGGTGGGTCTAGATACTGGTTTATCTAGTCGAGAGGCGGCAGTAACCTTGACTTTGTCGACCATTGGTGGTGTAGGTTTGGAGATGGTACGAGAGGTGCTTGGTATAGAGCTCTTGATGGAAGTCCCTCGGGGTGTAGGGCGTAAAGACGATAAATCCTTCTTTGCTAAGGTATATACTGATGATGATATATTGGATTTAGGACGGAGAGTCTGTGCCGGAGGTCTGGCAATTGTTCGTGGGGCTATTTTTCGAGTCGGAAGATTGGTTTTGGTCCGGGCAGCAATTTTTACTTTGGGTTCTCTGCTTTGCTCAAAAGGATCATCACTTTCTATTAGGTGATACCATTAACAAATCGGAATTATCACGACATCGAAAACACGAACCAAGTTCGGGCAGAGACAACAGATCCCAGCCAGGCAATTGAAGGTCCTTTTCATCAATTACAATTTCGGTGACGGGATAATCATCAATCATGCAGGTATGAGAAAGCTCGAATAACGCCTTTCCAACTTTTGTATAGTCCGGCAGTTCAATATCCAGTGGGGGCTCATAGGCAAGATCTAAGAACATCAATGAAACAATGAGCAAGCCTTCCTAAACAATCGGGCGCACGCAAAGTATTGGGGGCCATATACTCAATCTCGTCGTAATCATCTTCTGGAGGCTGGGGCTCTTGAGCTTCAACTTCAGGAGCGGTTACGCAAAGCTCGCTAACATCGTCCCAGCAATTTCCTTTATTGTCAGGTGTCACGAAAAGCTTGCTGGAATTGCGGAGCACTCGATCCTGTGTCCTCGCTGAACTTGGCCTACGCAACGGTTCTGGAGTCTTGTCAAGTTGAAGCTGCGATCGCGGCTCCAGAGGCGACAGAACTGGTAGTTTGAGTAGTTGAGCAGCAGGAGTTTCATGCTTCTGTATATTAGACCGATTTGGAAATGGCGTTTTGTCCCCCAAAGTCGATCGAGACGTGATCTGTTTCTGTTTCCCTTGTACTTGGACTGTCGTCGGAGCCTTCTGATTCGCTAGAGTAATTTTTAGTATGAAGAGGAAGTGTGACTCATGAGGCTGGCTACCTTGCTTTCCCCCATTAAAAGGAGTCTGTATTGCAATCTTCTTTCCCTTGGCGTGAGCCGTCATAGGCACTGCATTCTCAACCTTTGTTTTCATACGCCCTGGAGTTTTGTAAGGATGAACATGGGAGTCTATGGGCAGCACCACTGGGCGAGAGCTCAACATGACGGAAGGAGTGAAAGCCAGACAAGCCCTGCTAGAAAGACTCGGAAGAATGGTCAAACATACACGTGACATACACGTGACCGCGTCTGGAAAGACGTGTCAACCCTCGGGGACTGACATTCTCAAGTCACACAAAAGTGAGATTTATCCACGTCTTATAGAGTCGATTCCGATGACTTCTCGCGTCTGAGAGAGTACTTTCGGGTAGGAGAGATATCAAATTACACTTTCCGTGCCCAGCCACTACAGACACATCGCCGGCCGTTACTTCATACAGCTCGGCATATGCAACAAATGTCCCCTCCTTTTCCTCAAGAATCGTGCGTACAGAATGCCCGCGACCAGGACTGCCGCGGTGCTCATCAGTACAGGATATCGAAATTGTTCTGGTCTAGCAAAGACTATCGTCATGGCATACGATCCTAGTTCGAAGACGTTTTGAAAGGATGCTTCGATAGAGGAGAAAGTACCACGATAATTAGACTCAACTTCCTGTGGATATCAAAAATGGGATCAGAACAGTCTGTTTTGTTTCGGCTACTTCACTCACTTCTTGTATGATAATCTGCACACTAAGATCGAATCCCCAGAGACCGACTCGACTTGCAACAACTGCGCAAATCAAAAACAATGCCCCTACTACGGGTTTTGCAGCATGCCAGAACAATGACGTTCCTATTACAAGGCATACAATTTGCCAGTTGACGAACCACATCGCTGCCCGCAATGGCCCGATTCTCGCCATCACTTTCGGCGCTATCCACGTTGCAGACATTTCGAATAAGACGGAAAGTGTCCGAATGGTGCCTATGCGAGGAGAATCGTACCCAACTGTGAGCAGATAGGCGATCATTTGTCCGGCGAAGGAGAGAACAGTGAAATATAGAATCGACAGTGAGAATGAAGGCGCAAAGGCTGGATGGTGGTAATAGAAGCTGAGAGAGCTTGAAGTAGTTGGCTCGGCACCGGGAGAGTCTACCATTGTTCTAGACAACTGTGGATCGTTTTGTAGAGCTGGGATATGATAGTATACCTAGATAGGATATTCGCGGTCAGAAAACAAACCCATCTTACTTGACTCATAGACTAACTCTAGCGATTCCCCAATACTCAATTCCGACCGACATGACGCTTAATGCCACACAAGTCATTATAGCCACTTGTGTTGAGATGCCGTCGATCAAGGCAATTGTAAGCGGGCCCATAAGCTTACAAAAGAGATCAATGCGGCGCATTTGCGAGTTGAGAACTAGAAGAGGGTAAATTATACTTCAATACCTCCAGTGACAGTTGAATAACCTTTCAGGTCAAAAAGCGTACTCTCTGCTACAACGAGAACCTGGGATGTTGTGTCAAAAACACAGCCAACTACTTTTTGCAGGAAAGTAAGTTGACTTGCCCAATCTCGTTCAACGGCTACCGTGTTCATAACCGAACCGAGTTTCTCCACGCAGGCAAGGAGAGTTATGACACCCAGGACGACGATTCTTGATCCTGAGGAGTCAACTACGCGGTTCATCAAAACCCAGAATCCGACGCAAGATACGGCAACGGCACAACGTTGCATGACTGATTCGCAGAGCCCAAAAACAATCACTACTACAATCGAACAATCATTTCAGATTGATGCACTTACCAATGGACAATCTTACTACCCGCAATCGATTTCCACTATCGATGTACTTCCCAATCGTAGGAGATAGAAGGATGGCGGCTGCAGTACGTATCAAGGCATAGGCCGACGTCGGGAGAAGTGTTCCAGCATAAATCGACGTCACGAATAGGATAGCACCAAACTCGAATAGTCGAGAGTTCCAGGTCGATAAAAAATGAGAAATATAGAGTAGGTAGATAAGCTTCCCTTCTACAACAGTCTCCGGGCTATTCTGCTGGTTTTCATCTGAACAGACTTGACTTGGGCCTTCACCAAGCGTTCCAAACAGTGATGCTGAAGTTCTTTTTCTAGGTTTTCTAGGCAATAGAGGAGAGGAGTCCGATAGCGTCTCTGGTTCTGCAGACATAATGGGTGTTCTTATCGAAACGCCTCCGAACCATAACCGGAGAAACCATACCCCATGGGAATCGGTATGTAAGATGTCAGACACATCACGGGTTATGTCAGAAAAATCCAAGTCAGACGGGATGACTGTCATGTGTCCACGACATGGAATCAATTCGTTACGTGAAATCGGGTCTTCCTTTCCGGCTCGCCCCCAAAAAGGCGTATGGAGATCGGATACATGAAAGAGACATCATCTCATATAAATTGAGACTGTTGAGCTGTAAAAAATGCAATGAAATCAGAGCGACTTTTATGACCCCATGCGAACTCGATGAGTCAGCAGGAAGTGTACTGACTTTCTCAAACTCTTTCGTCAATATATGATTTCAAGTATAAGTTTCTGAAGCATCAAACGAAATGTACATCACAAGGAAGTGGATATCTTTGCATCCGACACAAGAAAGCGGTCCAACGGTTTGATCGGTAAACTTCTAGATGTCTGGGTCGCGTCAACATGTTATATATAATTGGGTTGTCTGAGGCCCTTCGTAGTCTACTTATTTCTACAGTGTAGTAACCTTACCTGGGACACCAGATTATAAACCTGTATATTAAAAGTTTAATTGCTCAGAATTCAAGCTTTTGACTATATGGGCATTTGCATAAGTTATTTATAAAGTTATTTATATGATTAGAATGCTGCATAAGAGGTGTTAAGTGTTTTGCCAAAGGGTAATTGAAGTATGAAATGTCACACATACCGATGATACCACCGGAAGAGTTGGATCGGTATTTGAAAAGCATGCGACAAGGACACGTCATATCACCATCCCTACCCAACATAATCAACTTCATGATCTAAATTTTTTTCTGATTGTCTGCATATATAGGGATTAAATGTACATTAAGAGCATACAGTTTCAACCAATCAGAGGAAATGAGGCTTAAAAAGACAAGAAAATCCATCAAGGATTCTGAATGCTAGACTGGTTTGTCCCAAGGAAGGGTCATGTTCTAAGGAAGGTTACTACACTGTCTATAATGTGGCAAAGCAAGAAAATTTAGGCTGTCTCTGTCAATTATTTGCACAGATTTTCTTATATGGAAAGGAAATGTAAAATGTGATGTCAAGCACTCAAAATAGACATCCCTCTCAAGATGCTTCAAAGGAAAGAGATAAGATACATCGAGATTAGATAGCTGTTGGAGAGATTTAGTTTTGTGCTCTGAGAACTTAAGCTTCTGCAGTAGCAAGGAAGGTTGTTGTATTTTGTGATATGGTACAGTATTTATAGTAATTGTGGTAGTCTGCAATAGCTGCCTGCCCTAGACTATCTCACTCCAAACTTCTCCTGCTTGCCCCACTCCCATCACTTCTTTATCCCTTTTTGTCTAGGACTACCTGTGATCTGGTTATGTTTCCATGAGGTTGTGAGTGCTTACAGTGCAATCCATAACTTCTGCAGATCACAACCAACCAAGCTGCACTGCCTTCCAGTGAGTGTTTACCATTACTGCTACCAATCCCATGCCTAGCACTTGTCTCCACTACTAAGCACCTGTCACATTGAATCCCAAGCCTTTAATCTGTACTAATCCTAACCTACCCTTGATCTGCCTTTGAGCATACTGTGATATGACCTCTGCTACTATACATTCCACTACAATCTCTGTGAGCACTGCTGGCACCAGAAGGTGTTTCCAACAAACTTTTTCCTTCAGAAAAAGGCACTTCAGAAGTGGCATAACAGCTTTCTTTTACACTTTTTTCAATGGAAGCACCTTCCAACACCAGCAGTGGAGGAAACTTCTACTACTCAGCTTAGATTACATTGATAGACAACATGCTACTCCTTTCTGGCCTACCAGCCTGCCTCTTAGCTCTGTATTGTAGCTTGCTGGCATTAAAAATAATTCATCATCATTGTCATCTTTTATCCATTCCTTGTGTTTCTTACAAAGAACACTAACCTTATAACTTTTATAGGTATGTTCATAGAGGAGCTTGATATCTACTGATCAAATGTTGTCATTGTTGTACAATGTTATAGTAGATTCAACATTTTCTTGGATTGCCAGTTGAGCCATCATGTGCTGAAGATCAATTTGCTGCTAGACACTGGTCCTGATCCAGAACTTGCTGTTCCTCTTCAGTCTTGGTGACTCTGCAAGATTTGTTTAGGAACACTGTCTCCACATTCAAATTTTCACAACTAGTGAATACTCAGCTCAAAACAACATTTTCACCAATTTCCTCAGATCCTTTTAGTTCAACAAGTATGCATTGATAAAGAGTCTACATTTGGCCAGACCTTGGCCAGAATCAAACCAATCTCAAATCTTATGCCAGCTTTCAGTTCTTCCTCAAACTTTAATGCTGTCAGGGGACTGGTTTCTGGACCATGTCTAGCTCTACTCTCAGCTTAGTCCAACAATACACCTACTCCTAGCAGATCTGACCAGCCACTCAGCCCATCCTTTCCCCTTCCATCTCTTAGTAGTCAGCCTTGATGGGTCACATGCATGGACCTTACTCAGCATCAATTATTGTTAGTCATACTTCATTACATACCAGGGCCCAATTAGTAAACAATATGAGTAATAATACAGCCACCAATATAGTATATATAGGAGCAGCCTGTGGATAGAATATACTCAGGCTGAACAATAGCAGTGTTCTTCTAGCCTATTCACTGAACTGACCACAAGCTTTTCTAGTGACGTCTAGGCCTTTGCTAGCCCTGCTTGTCCCTTGCCTGACTCTTGCTTGCTCTTATGCTCACTCAACCCTTGCTTGTCACTTGCACCATTGGCTATGTGGAAGGAGTTCCACAGACTTCAAGCATTCCCCTTACAAATGCAAGCTACTTAAAACTCAATGATCTCAGAATTTCACCCAAGCTAGTAGTTCCTGTTATACTTCATATAAGATATACCTCCTGACCTTGGATTTATATACATCTTGTAGGGAGTAAACTTAATATGGTATGTATTCATGTCACTCAGTAAAAAAGAAACCATTCTAAAGTATGACATTGGTCCTTCATGTCTATAAACTGTGTGCAACTACACCAAACAAAGACTAGGAAACAAACTTTATTCACCCTGTGTTTACAAAGCCATTACCTGACTAGAGGCCTATAAATACCATCATTCAACATGTACCCTCTCTCCATGTCAGGGGACTTCCATTTTGGGACCTCCAAAATTGTCCTGGGGCAGTCTGGAGATTTCTGGACTTCCATTTTGGGATGCTCCAGAGCTATTTCCATTTTGGGACCTCCAGAGTTGTCCAGGAACAGTCCAGAGATTCCCAGACCTCCTTTGGGGTTAGGGTTTAGGTGTGGTCATGCTGTACAGTACATTCCCATGCCTCTACACCTGCACCTGATGTGCCACGCCCTGGCAGAGGAGTCCTTAGACTTGTTTTCTTTGGATTCCCCTCTGCCAAGTAATTAGCTACATTTCCTGTTGTATGGTACCATTCTAATACACTTCAGATTCCCCTCTGCCAGTTGTGTGACTTAGCCGCAACCCCCGGAGGTCCCCCTTACACTCTACTACCAATGTATGTGCAGATATTCACACTAGCTATTGCCATCTCAGGTGCTCTTAGCACTTCAATACTTCTAAGTGACCTTAAACTTAGCCTGTGCTCTCAAAGTATCAATGTGTCATTCTCTGGAGATCCATTCTGTGAAAACAGTGCTTTTTTGTTTCATGTCTCTAATCTTCATTCTACCATTTTAATGTAAACATAGTCAATCTTTGTTTTACCAATCATCATAACA
>JAGGAU010000290.1:0-16598 GCA_017657275.1 Termitomyces sp. T108
CCACCAGTCAACTCTGGATCCACCATTCCTCTTTACCATTCATGGCTTCCTTTCCCCATTTATCTCTGCTCCTTTTGCCTGGTTTCTATTCATACATTCTTCTTTTCCCCTTTTATCTCTTCCCCACATTCCATGCTTCTTTTGACATCCTTCCCTTCCTATTTCCCCATCTAGCCATGCCAAATCGGGTAGTATAAGATCATATCTCCTTCTTTGATCCATTCTCCACAATTTGATGCTAATTTTGTTGCCTCTGCCAGCCCCATGCTTCTCTTCCCCTCCCTATTACAGTGACTGACTATTATTGAGTTGCTGACTTTTGAGCTGGTCCCTGTCCCTCTTCTGTATTTCCTGTGTATTTATTGGGGTGTTTTTGGGAATATACTTTTTGTTGAGACTGCTACCAGGAGGCTTACAGTTTTCAGCCTTAGTATGCAATGTTTATTTTGACTTCTGGTGCATGGTTCTGTCTCTGACTGCTGGTACAGCATTGTATCAACAGATCCAAGATAGAAGGTTGCTGAAGCACCAATTATTGATCCTGTGTATAACACATATCAAACAAACAAAGAGAACAAGGAGTACATAGACTGTACCAGCAGTCATTAGCCAAAGCACCAACAGTGTATACAGAGCCCAACATGTTTTTGCAAAAATGACCCAAGCTGACCAGATTATCAGACCATCATTGGCAACAAGCTGTTTGGTGGGTAAGACAGGAAAGTGGATTATGGATAGAATGTACTGGAATTGTCTCAAAAGCATTGCTTGCAACACTCCACGAGTGAATGCAGTTATTGGTCAATATATGCTTCTCTGGAAGAGGTCTACCAATATTGTCAATCATGCCAAGGTGCATATATAGAACCAGTTCCCTGCTTTCAACAATCACAAGACAAGTGGCAGACAGAAGCCCAAAAAGGATTATACCTGCTAGTCATCTCACTGGCTGACAAACACTGCTGGCAACCCTTGTAAAATTTCATGTTCCATTTCTTGTGCCATAATTTTTCAGTAGTTCTTGACATATGCTGTTGGTGACTTCCTTTCCATTACTTGTATCTGGACTTCATTATTTTCACTTACCTTATGTAGTTAGCAACAGCATCCTAGCACCTTATAAATAGCATACTTTGTGGTAGAACCAGGACAATAGACTTTCACTGCTCACATAACATCTTAGTGAGTCCCTTTTTTCTCAGTCACTAATGCATCTATTCCCTCCTTGCTTCTTCAGTCATTGAGGCTACACCAACACCAGTGGTCTTAGTCACCCCATGCCTCTTCAAGTTAGCATCCTCAATTGCCAGTGGTACCACCAAGTCCATTGCCATCTCAATGTTGCCAGAAGTCTAGCACCCTGCACCTGTGGCAGGTTATTGATTTAGCACCAAGTTGCTAAGCAATCTTCTTTTTATCTCTCAAAGCTTATCAGCCCACTCAAACCACAAGTAACTGGGACCCTGCCCAGGAGTCTCACACTTCTTAGCACATGCCCAATGCTACTCTTCATGAGGTGCTAGGTTACTGTTATTTCTGACAGTGCCTAGCAACTTTTGGGTGTTATCAGCATACACTAGGAACTTGGGGTTATTGTTGTGTATGAGTGCACAATGCATCTCAGCTGGTATTTCATCCAGGAATGTTTCTTGAACTGTAAACTTGTCTGAATAGATGGCCATATTCTGCACAAGACCCACCAGGTCAACATGAAAGGTCTGGGTGCCAGTTCTGGCATTATACACTGCCTGGAAGGCTTCATGAGCCTCTTGCATGGTAGTGGCATTCACAAAGCAGTTATACAGTCCAATCAGGACCTCCTTGGAGGTCCAATCATGCTTGTCCCAATTTGTATGTCAGTGGAACCAGTTCTGCACCTTCCCATCAATAAATTCATGGAGCACAAAGATGCACTCTTGGTCCATATCATGGCCACTATAGTAGCATGCTGCTAAGTGATAACAGATGTCCATGGCCCAGTCTTCTAACTGAGAGAACTTGTGTCCTCCTATATATGCTTGGGTATGCTTTCCTTCAGCTTGACAGAGCTTTATACCATCAAGAAACTTGAATCTGACTCACAAGGCATTATCTATGAGATGGTTGAGGTGGTCATGCATATGATCCCTATGGATCTGGACTGCTTCATTCATTCCTTGCATGCTAGGATGCAGATTATGAGGTGTGGGCATAGACCATGCCCTGGGTATATGATACAGGCCCTTATATACTCTGTGTTCTTGATAGCACAGTTGAGACCTGGGGGACCATGGTGAACCATAATGGTTCTTCTTAGTGACACACTGATATTGAGCACCAATGGACTAGAAACTGGGTCTCCATTTCACTGGCAACTGCTGTATCAGCTGTGCTTCAAAATGATAAAACACATCTGCGCTAAGACACCAATTATTTGCCCTATCACCTCATGTCTCAACGAGCTGATATGGATCATTTGTGACGTGTCAAAAATGGGCATAGGGGCCATGTTTGGCCAAGGAAAGACTTGGCAAACCTGCAGACCTGCAGGTTTCATGTCATGCAAGTTCACAACTGCCCAACAGAATTATGCAGTACACAAGTTAGAGACACTCACTATCTTGGAAGCCCTCCTGAAATGGGAGTATAAGCTGATGGGATATAAGATCCATATCATAATGGATCATAAAGTGTTAGAGTCTTTCAAAAGTCAAGTACACTTGTCCCCATGACAATGTCAATGGATCAACTACATGTTGCACTATCAATTTGACACAACTTATGTCAAAGGAGAACTGAACAAAGTCATGGACTGTTTATTGCAATACTTTGAGAGTGACACTCATGAAGATATTCACAAAGCCCATGATTTTGTCCAGGCAGACAAGAGGACTGTTCCTGAGGGCAAAGATTTGCCCTTGCATTGGTTCCAAGAAATTGTGGAACATCATGTGAGCCATGCAGACTCATGAATTGCACCATCGCAGGTGGCTCAAAGAGCAAACCAAGGCCCAAGACCTTGAAGCTCAAGGCCTTGCTGATGCTCAACCAGCCCATGTGTGGCCAGTACAAGACTTATTGTCCCAGGATGAAGATCTGGCAATTGCACAGGCACTAGGTAATTCTAGCCCCAGTCCTGTAACTGTCGACTCAGCTGACGCACAATTGCACGCCCATATCTGGCATGGATATTCCAATGATACCATGTTTGTTGAGATACTCAACAAACTCAAGGAGCATCCATACTTTGCAATTGAGCAGCAGCTCATTTATCTAATGAGCCTGGCAGGGGCAAAGGTGCTATGCGTACCATGGGAAAGATCATTGATCATGACAATACTGGACCAAGCCCATACCATTGTTGGGCACTTTGGGTATCAGAAGATGCTTGAATACATGCATCAATCATACTGGTGGCCACAGATGGCCAAGGACACGAGTCAATTTTGTGCAACATGCAAGGCATGTCAACATTCAAAAACTTCAAACCAAAAACCAGCTGGGAAGCTACATTCACTTCCTGTCCTAGTGAAACCCTGGGACTCTATTGAAATGGACTTTGTTGGACCATTTCTTGAATCACATGGCTTCAACTACCTCTGGGTAGTAATTTGCTGCATGACCAGTATGGTCCATCTTATTCCAGTAAAAACAACAACAACAGTGTTGGAACTGTCCTGGATCTATCTTAAGGGGATAGATAGTATGCCTCCACAGCCTACCCAGCTCGATTGTAAGTGATCAAGATTTGAAGTTTACTTCCAAATGGTAGAAGGAGCTACATAAGCTGCTCAGAGCAAAGCTGCTCATGTCAACATTATTTTATCTGCAGACAACTAGTCAGACAGAATATGCAAATTGGAATGTTGTGCAGATCTTTGGAGCATTTGTGCATTGTGATCAGAAGGACTGGGTGGATTGCATGCCACTGGTAGAGTTTGCAATCAAAGCAAGCATGTCTGAGCCCACAGGGTATGCACTCTTTGAGCTCAACAGTGGCTACATGCCATCCATGATTAAAGAACTTTATACAGGTAAAGTGATTCACTGCAGAATCAAGGACTTCATGCAGAATGCACTAATGAACCTGGCATCTCCACATGATGCAATCATTGAGGCACATGTCTTCCAGACATGCCATGCTAATAACTGCCAGAGTGAGGAGCCAGCAATAGACAAAGGCAGCTTGGTCTATTTATCTATCAAGGACTTGAATCTGCCCAAAGGTTGGGCAAGTAAGCTGTGCCCAAAATGGGTGGGACCTTATAAGGTCCTGGAGGCTGAGCTGGTCACCTCAAACTATGTGCTTGAGTTGCCAATGGCACTGCAGGCACAACAAATTGTGCCAAAGTTCCATGTGATGCTATTGTGACATTACCAAGCAAGTAATAACATGCTGTTCCCAAACCACATAACACTAGAACCTTATGATTTCCATGCTCCAAGCACAGCCTGTGTCACGACCCACTCCCGGAGCTCACCCACCACCCCAGGGACACCACCACCAACACCCCCTACTCCCCCAGGACAACACCAACCACCTCCGCCGCCCATCACAATGCCGCAACAGCCACCACGGTGACACCTGTCACTCCCAGGTTTGCTGCCCCCTTGACCCTGACACCCGGCAATGACCAAGACCCTGGAACCTCCCACATCAACCTGGAATCTCCCATGGCATGGGCTGCCCTCAGACAGATCACCTCAGCATCCCCCAGTGATCAGTTCCATCACCTGGCAATCACTCCGGCAATCATGCCCAACACCCGCAGTTACGGCCTGACCCCCATCACCCGCATCACCCAGCAATCACCCCGACAATCATGCCCAACACCTGACCTGGAACCAGGCTGAGCCTGCCACCCTGGAGTCCACTCCACAGAGTATTTAAGGCCTAAGTAGACAATCTGTACAGTTAGTGTTGTTATTGCAATTATCTTGTCCAAATCTCCTTTGCCTCGTACTATCATATCTTGTCTCAGTCTCTCAGTCTACTCCTGTCAACTTCTATTCTATATTCTCCAAGTCTTTTTCCCTTCCCAGTCTATTTCCTTTGCTCTCTGTCCTTGACTCATTTTCCATGTTCAATCTCATCTCATTCTTGTTCACCTTTCTTGTCCCCTTTCACCTTTATGGCTCATCTCGCCCTGGTCTCGCCTCACCCTTCCTGGACCAAGCCCGGACTCACCTCAATAGTCCTGGACCCATGCCCCATACCCCGGAACCCCGACATAACCCTGGACTTGCTCCTCTAGCCTGGTCCTACATCCCTTATTTTTCCACCAAGCCAAGCTCACCTACGCTAATCCCAGAGCCAACCCTGGACCTCATATTCACGTAGGACTTCATAACTGTAGCTACCTTGAGTCCGCCTTGTAAGGTCTTGCTTAGGAAGAAGCCCCTGCAGTCAACGGAACCTGACAGCCTGGGATGGGCACTGAGGTGCTGCTGCAGTGGTTGGAGGCAGCAGGGCAACCAGTGCCCTCCACCATGTTGTTCCTGCAAGATAATCTTGCAATTATGGTCATGGAAGGTTTGCTTGACCAGATCAAGCTTATGAAGAGGCAGCATGTATCAGTGCTGGAGCAGATCAATTGTGCTACAAAGTGCAAACTGTCATCACTGGGTGAGACAAGCAGAGAGCCCAAGCAGGCCAAACTGCCCCCACTGCAACCAGGCCCTGCCCTGCACATGTCCCATCCAGTGCCACAAGGAGCACTCCTGGCATTGTCTATGCCTGTGTGGCCTACAGCCACATTGACCGGTCTTTTCAAACCTGTGGCCCAACCAGCCAAGGGGACAAAGGCACCCACACATCTGTCACAAAGTGGACAATGAGCACCTCAAGCACCTCAAGTTATATGGTACTCCAACCGGGATGGAGAGAAATCAATGAGAATCACTACCACTTCATGTTCAAGCGCAACAAAGAGAGCACTGCTGGTATTTTCCCTGAGGCTGTTGGCCTCTATTATTACATTGAGATGGATCTGAATGTGTGTCAGCTTTGAAAACAAACACCAGCACATGGTATGATGCCTTCCATTGGGGCTGCAACTAACATTGCACTAAACAATTGTGAAATGGTAGATGTGACTGCTGCAGGGGGTTCAACAACCCCACCAAGAATGGAATTGGAGTTGTTCTCCTCCACAATTAACATCACATCTGAGGAGGGCATGAAGGAGATGGCCATGGGTGGATTATTGACAAGCAATAAAACAGGCTGAATGCTCTTCTTAATTTTATTATACTTAGGTAATGTTGAGTTTTAAACTCAAGAAATGTTACTGACAATCTGCGTGCTGTACAGCACATAGTTGGACAATTCTTGTTTTTTTTTATTATGTGTAGATAATGTAATATACACCATCATTGGACACTATGTTGAATTACATCATGCACCAAGGGTGCCTGTAAGCACTGGGTTGCTGTTGGCCTGAGTAAAGGCACCCAAACAGGAAGAACTAGTCTCACTCAAGCACTTTACTTGCTCACGTATGTCAAGCTCATTGCATTCCACAATATACTTTAATATAGAGCAATTAAGCTCATGCTCTTGACTCACAAATCCTACTTGGATTGCAACCACGGCCAAAGGTCAGCCAGACACAACTGATTTAGACCATGCAATGGTCTAAAAAGGGGGTGTGTAACCTGTGAGGTTACCAGCATGTAGTCCTTGCACTAGTAGCGCATATTATACCTTAATTAGAACCTGACGCATGCCATTGACGCATCTGTAGATTACATAAGATTAACTTCTTGTATTCATAATGTATCTAGTTAATACCAATATTGCGGTCTGATTCAGCTACTGTGTGAACTACACAAGATTGTTCTATCTGTAGCTACCAGCTACATCCTTCTATGCATCCACATGACTCAACTCCACAGCTGCTCACAATGTGGATATCATTTGTTATTCCTATTCAACTTCTACTGCACTATTGAGCAGTCTCCTTTAGACTTAGCCTCCTGCAGACCACCACATCAGTCTAAAAGGAGGGGGGGTATATAACAGTAGAATCATACAAGATTGTTCTGGCTGTTACTCAATAGTTACATGTTCATATAAAACTTATGTACACAAACTACCACCCTCAGTTATCTCCAATTATTGCTGTTGAGGGTGAGCACTACTTAATAATATCCTATGAACACTTTACTTACATACCTGTAGACTTCCATTGTATTTTTGACTCTACAGGTCAATACAGTCATGTCCACTTATTTGTAGAGCTGTTGAACACTTACATTGTATTTTCAACTCTACATCTACTGTTCTAGTATCAACAGATTTGCCATGCCACTTGTGAAAATATTTGGATATGCACACTACTGGGGGAGCTTGGATACTCAAATGACAAAACAATCAGCCTTATCACCAACAACAAATCCACAACCTTGTTTGCAATTGTGCTGACATTTTCACCAAAGCATTACCTCAGCCAGACTTCTAAAAACAAAGTTAAACTTCTTGGAATGACTTTGGTTTGAGGAAGAAGTTGAAGAACATACCTGAGTCATTGATGTGGCCCTCATCACTCATTTGCCTTACTCATACTTTCTTGCTATTATA
The DNA here is from genome assembly GCA_017657275.1 of Termitomyces sp. T108. Lineage (NCBI taxonomy): Eukaryota > Fungi > Basidiomycota > Agaricomycetes > Agaricales > Lyophyllaceae > Termitomyces > Termitomyces sp. T108. The sequence goes on from JAGGAU010000290.1 coordinate 7,562, forward strand.
CTGTAGAATATTATAATACATTATAACATTCAGTATATATATAATGTATGTCTTGTTTAGTACAATAACAACAGTTTATATTTTTCAACTTGTTTTGTTGCTTGGTGCGTTATAGTTATTGAGGTATTCTCAGCCTATGGGTTTCAGCTCTTTTTTCATACACGTTGCTTAAATTTTCAGCATTTTTATATGTATTTTAAGGACCAAGAATATATTTATTCAGACTTTGTCTCAATCCAGACACAGTATGAGTGATTACACAAAATAATGCACCATTATGACAGAATTGGCTGTTAGAGGGAGATATAGGCATCTAGATGAGGGGCTATTGGTGTGAAATTGAGCTTTTGAGTTAAAGCAGTGTGAGCGAAATCCAACTTGACTTTTAGTTGTAGCTTTTTATTTCACCAAGGACGGTGGGCACAACGCACACGTTGTAAGGTAGCTTATAATTTTTTAATTAATTTATATTCAAAATGAAGCTTAACTTCACTCTAAATTGGGCTCCATGAAGTATTCTTACTAGTTAACCTGTGGAAGTCAATCTCAACCGCTCCTTGGCCTAAGTAGTCCGCTCCCTGGGGACCCCGAGCCGCTTGCCCGTAATTCCCCAAATGTCCTCCCCTTTATACCTCCTTCTGTGCACACGGACAAATGTGTTGTTCATTTGATTCTGTTGTCCTGACTCGTACCCGGAGTGCCGATGCATGCATGCTTGGCGTGGTCTTAACGCGCCCTTTCAGTCTAACCGGGCTAATCCTTTGTCTTTCGTCCTTTTTCTTCTTCCCCCCCTCTACTTTCCGCCTTCTCTTTCCTCCCTGCGTGTCTGGGTGGTCTCTGAGGGGTGTCTGGGAGACGCGTTTGTCGTGGTTGGGGAGGTAGGAGGCGGGACTTGCCAAGGGTTTGATGTGCTGATCACGGATCATGATCACCATCAGCCACCCTTCAGACATCATCTTCGGCCAAACGCCACTGATATGCTGTTTTTCCTCGATAGCGTCTACTGTAGTGATTGGCCGTCTTTGGTGTGCTTGGTTTGGTTGTACGCAATTGTTCTGCTGAGGTATGTCCTGCGCCTACAGGTTTCGGCGTTTTTTGGCTTACATGTTTCCACTATCTTAGGGGTATAAATGGACATTTCTTCTCCTCTCTTTGTCTTGATTCTGAGACCAGTGTATCATTATGTGGGATCAACAGGTAAATAACGATACTAATCATGTCATAGAATATACAAGGATGCAATTGTATGCTCAACCATTTGTTGGATTGCGCTCACTCACTAATCGAACAAGGTATGTCATGTCGCAACGGCATTGGCCACTTTTCCAAGTAAGGCAAAAAACGGTTAGGGTTACTCTGCATAACGTGTCACAGTATAGTAACAAGGTTTGTTCTAATGGGACAGGTAGTCCAACTGGTTCGTCAAGTGCAAATCTGACGTGTTCCATTTTAGGCAAAACGTTACAGATAGGCACTTACACAGCCGTTAACCTCGGTTGATTTGTTCATCACATACACAGCCCAGAATCTATAAATTCTTTCTCGTTCTCCTTCTCAATACTACGCGAGATCCCCCATTCGTCGAAACAACAGCATGATGCCCCCGACTCTGAGCAGCATTATCAGACCTGGCGTAAGTATCCGTCTGGAGGTTTAACCCAGTTTGTAACCTTGACCGATCTATATCAATCAGGCCAGACCCACAAGGGCAACAACAATCAATCGTCCAGTGGGATTTCACGGTCCAAATCATGAGCGGGCCATATCAACCTTGAATCTTGCTATCCAGACGATCAATCATGCAAAAAATGTGATTCCCCTGGAGATAGTGAAAGGGGTGCTGGCATCTATTGCAGAGATACTCGATGTTATCAAAGTACGGCTGTGGAGTATGCTGACTTCATCTAGACTAACAATCTACTCAGAATGCCTTCGTGAATCAGGACGATTTCAAGGAAATTGCAGAGCAATGCCAGATGATTGGCCTTGTGGTTTGGCGTTCCACTTTCAAAATTTCAGAACATCAGCTTGACGGCACCGTCCGCCATGCGCTGACCGACCTCAAAAGGTGGGAAGTCATCATTCACAATTTCTGTGCCCAACGACATCTCACTTGCTCGACATGATTAGGTCAGTAGATGAAGTTCATGATGCAGTGAAAACAAAGGCAAAGAAAAACCGGTGGTCGAAGGTGTTTCATGCCACAGTGAACAAGGAGACTATTCTAAAGTGGAAGAATGAGTTGACCCATCTTCTTGCTCTTTTCAATGTAGTTACCATTGCATTGCGCTACATTGTGGAACGTACTGAAGCATTCGACAGACGGAGCTCAATATCGCGAACAATTTGAAACTTGATAAACTGTTGGCTGAATTTCGAGAATGTAAAATGTCTGAGGTTTCTAACTACCAAATGCATGTGCTTGTATTCATTGTAAAGGTAGAGGCTAATTTGATTGTAGGAGGATTCAAGAACTTGGTATACCCGTTCGGCCGCGAGTCATTGTCGGAAGGGACAAACTGGTCAAGAAAGCTATTCAGTCTCTGATTGAACGCCACCATGTTGCTCTTATTGGCCCCGGGGGTATTGGTAAAAGCACCATTGCCCGTGCTGTTTTGAACGATGAAGCAATTGCCTCTAAATTCCAAGATCAAAGGTTTTTTGTCCGGTATGATGATATGGATGCCAGCCAGATAAACCTCGGGACATTCCTTGACCATATTGCAAGAGCAATGGGATTTACAATTTTGGTCACTGTTCAGAATCTAATATCAAAGGCACTCTCAGCTTCAAACATCCTTCTTGTCCTTGACAATGCCGAGACCTTTTTGGATGCTCCTGTGGATGCTGGACGAATTGCAGATGTCATTGATGAGTTTGGTGCAAGGCTCAATGTCACTATCCTTATTACCACACGTACAACTGTACTGCCTCCCAACCTTGACTGGGTTAGGTTGCGGGTCCCAGTACTTGAAGAAAGCGCTGCATGTGAGGCATTCAAGGCATACTATCCTTCCATTGAAACTTCAATACTTACTAAACTGCTTGTTGCTGTTGACTTCCACCCTCTCTCCATTAATTTGCTTGCACAAGTGGCAGTTCAAAACGAGTGGTCATCACAAGATCTTGTTACTGCATGGGATCATCAACATGTAGCTCTACTTGAGACTGGGGATGGGAAAATTCAAAGTCTTGCTGTCACAATTGAGACGTCTCTCAACTCTCCTTCCTTTCTGAAGCTTGGTGAAGCAGTCAAGTACCTCCTACAGATTATTGCATTTCTTCCTCGAGGTGTTAGCAAGACACATCTTACAGCCATTTTCACTGGAGTGTCAAACATTGAAACCTGTGCAGATGCCTTGTGCAGGCAATCCCTCACATATTTGAATGGAGACTTCATCACACTTCTTGCACCTATACGCCTATACATTACCAGTTGCCTCAATGGAAACATCTCAAAAAATCCATTCTTTGGACAAGTACGGTCATACTATGTTGCACATGTAAAAGATGCAAAAACTGTGTGCCAGGAAAATGTGAACATTGAAAGTATCCTAACTCATTGGTTCAAGGCTCCTGAAGCTACTGCTGATGTATTAATATCCACCATGGAGTTTATTCTGACTCTGAGTTTCTATTGTAGTCACTCAGTGTCTCTATGCCCAGCAGTATCTGCCTTGGATATTAGCAAATTACATTGTTCTGTGTCATGTATCAAGTTCAGCATCAGGGCCTCAATCTTCCAAAGGTACAAACTTCTACGTGTTAAACTACAGTGTCTACTTGCCATATCACACCTTATGCGCTTTCTTGGACAAACAGAAGAAGCAGAAGAAGCATTGAGAGAAGCACAGGCTGCAACCCTTTTTTCCAGGGATCCATTACTCCTTGCCTACATGGAACACAATTTTGCTATTGTATACTTCAAGCAGGGGAACTACCTGGCTGCAGAGTATTCATCAAAACAGGCACTAAAAAGATTGTCATGTGTCTCTGCCATGTTTATGTCTGGCACACGCAATTGGAGAAGATTGATGAAAGTCATAATAAATGGCCTGTACATGGTCAGGGGACAATTAGACTCATTCCAAATTTTCCTTGACAATTTGCCAGCACTCAAACAAGATTGGTGTAGAGCATACATTGGTTGTATTCAAAGCCATGCAGGTCTTATAGAACTCCACAATAATAACTTGGATGTTGCAAAGTTCTATTTTGAGGAAATGCAAACAGGTATAGACAAAGATGAGCCTGATTGGCTGATTGGGTCTCTTGGACTTGCAGAAGTCGCTGATAGAAAATATGACTATGTGGAATCAAAAGCACTGCGGTCACAATTGCTTGCATTGATTCAAAAATTGCCAGATCAGACAATGGAGTATGTGTGTGAACTAACTGCTCTTCTTTCTGTATACTTGGCAATGGAAGGTCACATTGAACAGGCTCGGAAATTGATTCATCCTGCTGTGGTAAATGCCAGAAATTGTATATCATTGAATGCCATAAAATGCAAATACTTGGCTGCAATGGTAGAGCTAAATGACAAAGAATTTGATCAAGCTGGAAAGTACTTCTGGGATACCATCAAGGACTGCATTTTTTTTTCAGAGTTACTTTATCATGCCCGCTCACATAGGGCACTTGGAGAAATTGCAAAAATTCAACAAGACATGGCAGGTGCAAGAAAACACTTTGAGACTACCATTGATTTATGCAAGACCATGGGCCTTCCCAAGGAGCGCCTGTACTTTGACTACATGTGCTGTGTTCCAGGTGAAAGTTATGATGGATGGAAGCTATACCAAGAGGGACATGCCATGTTTCAAGTCAATGATGTTATGTAGGAATTATCATAGTTTCAAATGTATCAATGAATATCTATGTCTATGTGTAATGAACTCATTTTAGTAGAGATTTCAGCTATACATACTGATATGAAAATCCATAATATACTTAACTACTATTGGCTGCCTTATATAAGGGAACCAATTTTACTTTCATACATAGTACTAGAATTGCATTCCAATCTGATTCTGTTGTGTAACCATAAGGCATTAACTATACCTTGACAATGTTACACTTTTTTGGACCTTTTGAGTTAAATTCTACTAAAGCAAAGAACAATAAGTACTGCAATGCTAGGCTGACAGTCTATAGTTTTGTAACTACATCAAACTCATTTATCAAACTTCTTTGACATACAGCAGCATTATATACAGCAACATTAGCTAGCTGTGATTGGATGAGTACCAATCATCACCCTGAATACAGCTGTAATAATGAGCCCATTGACTAATTGCTAGCATACCCACTGGCAACACTCCACAGTAGCCTCAGGAAATGCCTAAAGGAGCTCAGTGAAGTGAGGTTTGCCCAGCTCAACCACTGAGCAGTACAGCAGGACCATGGAGTAGCTCCAATACCCTAGAACAAAACACCAAGACAGGAAATGAACCTTTGGACTTGTTTATGCTTTCTGTTTTCTATTATATTGTTTTTTTGTCCCTTGACAAGTCCCAGCATGGGGCTCAAGCAACTATCCACCAAGTCCACATATCAGACAACCAGGTATGCAATTTTTCTAATAACAATGCTCTATGTATCTTACTCCACAACTGGATTCTGCTGGACTGGGTTGACCATGCCTATACATATGGCATGGTCTATCTGGAACAGCAGTTCCATTAAGCAACAATGTTGTTAAACATCTTGAAAGAAATTGATGATGAGTGCATGGAGCACCTCTGAGTCTATGGGACACCCCCAGCTGTCCCTCAATGGGACAGATCATGATTTAGGACCAAGAAATCAAACCTTTGTGCAAAAATAGCCCAAAGTTGATGCAACAATCTCAGATCATGATTAAAGATCAAAACATCAAATCTTCATAAGCCAGCACTGCATGCATCAGCCAACAAATTCATAGCCTTATCCAGGACCTCTGTGACCTTGCTAGCATGCCCACAACCACACAGAGACACATAAAGAAACAAAAACTAAGAAAGAAGGAAGGAAGGGCTGGGAGAAGGTCAGAGGAATAGAGTTACCCAGGAAAGGCTGGACTGTTTCTCCAGCATGGTCTAACACCAAGCCATGATGGCATACTGGGTACTACCAGGCCTGACAGTATCACACAAATGACATGCTGGTCTGTGCACATAAGGAGGAGTGTAAGAAGGAGGTGGATTAGAGAGTATGGATCAATCAAGTTGCCATGGCACAGGGTCCCCAGTGAGCAGACTGCCAAGGCCTAGGAGCAGTTGTTTCCACTTTGAGCACATGTTGAATAGCTTAGTTTTATTTTGAATACTAGAGGTTTTTGCAAGCTCAACTTAGTTTGACTTAAGACATCCTCAGAGATCAATTATGAACTATTGTATTTCCATGATCAAAAGTGTGTGTGTGTGCAACTCTCAACAGAACTTTGTGAAAAGATAGGCTTAGATCTAATCAGATAATCCTTTCTGAATTAGACTGACTAAGTCACATTTTTCATCAATACCTTTTTTATTACTGTGTGTCTACTTCTTAAAATATACAATGTTTTTGATGTTATTTTTCACTTTGTTTGCTGCACCATCTAAGCAGTAAGTTGCTTCCATCCTGAGCAGTGGTACCTGAGCAGGTACTCTGAACAGCCAGGATGATCTTGTCATGCAGTGTAACTGCTCAAATTTGTTGCATATGCCAATGCATGGTGGTATCAGAGTGGTTGCACTCATGAACTTGACTCCAGAACTAGGTCCATGCCTTGGACTGTGTAGATTCTGTCTAGACTGTACAATGGTTTAAAGAGGGTATGTGTAACTAGTGGGTCACCTTTAGCATACTCCTCATGCATGTAGCACACATTGAATGGTATTTAAGTATCAAGAATGTGCATCTTTGACACATGTCCATAGATTACACAAGACAACATCTTGTATTTCCATTGTATCTAGTCTAATCCAATAATTTGGTCTGATTTAGCTACTGCATGGAACATGCAAGATTGTTTTATCTGTAGCCAACAGCTACACAAGATGATGTTCATGATATTCATGACTTTGTCCAGGCAGACAAACACATTGGTACAGAGGGCAAGGAACACCAGGTAGAGAGTGGAACAGGTCCTAGTCCTGAAACCACTGATGCTGAAGATGTGCAGCTGCACATACATATCTGATGAGGATATGCTTAGGACAATATGTTTGTCAAGATACTTAACAGACGAATAGAGCATCCACAAAGGTCACTGATTATGACCATACTGGAGCAAGCCCATATCATTGTTGGGTACTTTGGATATCAAAAGATGCTTGAATATGTGCATTAGTCATACTGGTGGCCGCTGATAAGTCTTGGCCAGGCTGGGCACCATTTGGCATCAAGATTATCTTGCATCTCAATTAGATCAGTCCCATCTTATCAGCAGTAGCTAAGTGCCCCAATCAGAAGCCTTGGAACCATGGAGGCATTATAAAGCAATCCTGTACTTTTAGCAGCTTGTTGGCACCTGCTCCACCTGCTCCACCTTAGTAACATTGGCCAATGCCTGGTGACTGCCACCCCCTTGATAGTTTCATACCTAAATGTCAGCTCCCCATGCATTTACCTGATTATAATCTCTGGTTGTAGGGTTGTTCAACTGGTTGACAGATGCCATTGGCAACTCTTGTAAATTTTCATGTTCTATTCTTTGTTCCATAATTTTGAGGAGGCAACTTCTTTTCCATTACTTGCATTTGGACTTCATTATTTTCACTTACCTTATGTAGTTAGCAACAACATCCTAGCGCCTTATAGATGGTGTACTTTGTAGTAGCACCAAAACAATAGACTCCCCCTGCACACATTACATCTTAGCAACCCCTCTTTCCTGAGTCACTAACTCATCTATTCCCCCCTCACTCTTCAAAGTTGCTAGTGCCCCACCAATGCCAGCAGTCTTAGTCACCCCATGCCTCTCTAAGTTACCACCCTCAATTGCCAGTAGTACCACCAGGTACATTACTGTCTACACATTGCCAGAAAGTCTAGTGCCTTGCACCTACAGCAGGCTATTGTTTTAGCACCTAGTTGCTAAGCAGTTTTCCTTTCTTTTCTTAAAACTTACAAGTCCTCCCACCCCACAAGTAAATGGGACCCTGCCCAGGACTCTCATATGTTTTAGCATGTGCCCAATGCTACTCTTTATAAGGTGCTAGGTTATATTTAACCCTGACAGTGCCTAGCAACTTTTGGGCATCATCACTGCAAATGGCCAAGAAAACTAGTCAGTTCTGTGCAACATGCAAGGCATGTCAATGTTTGAAAACATTGAACTAGAAACCAGCAGGGAAGCTACACTTGCTTCCAGTCCTAGTGAAACCCTGAGACTCTATTGGTATGGACTTTGTTGGACCATTTCCTGAGTCATGCGGATTTAACTACTTATGGGTAGTAATTTACCACATGACTAGCATAGTCCACCTAATCCCAGTTGTCACAATGACAATAGCATCAGACCTTTCTTAGACCTATCTCAAGGAGATAGTATGCCTACATAGTCTACCAAGCTTGATTGTGAGCAATCAAAACTCCAAATAGTGGAGAGAGCTACATAAGCTGCTTAGAGCAAAATTGCTCATGTCAACTTCTTTTCACTTGCAGATGAATGGTCAGATGGAACATGCAAATTATAATGTTATGCAAATCTCCCAAACATTTGTCTATTCTAATCAAAGGAACTGGGTGGATTGTATTCCAATGGTGGAATTTGCAATTAATGTAAGTGACTCTAAAACCATAGGGTACACACCCTTCAAGCTCAATAGTGGCTATATGCCATCTATTATCAAAGAACTCTGTGGTAACAAAGTGATTCATCAAGGGATTAAAGACTTTGTGCATACTGTGCTAATAAATCTGGCAACAGCACATTGTCAGGACCCATTGACTGTGGGGCCTTCTGTAAGGGTGACCTCCGGGGGTTGCGGCTAAGTCACACAACTGGCAGAGGGGAATCTGAAGTGTATTAGAATGGTACCATACAACAGGAAATGTAGCTAATTACCTG
>JAGGAU010000291.1:0-16577 GCA_017657275.1 Termitomyces sp. T108
CCGCACTCTGGCAGAGGAGTCCTTAGACTTGTTCTCTTTGGATTCCCCTCTGCCAGGTAATTAGCTACATTTCCTGTCGTACAGTACCATTCTAATACACTTTGGATTCCCCTCTGCCAGTTGTGTGACTTAGCCGCAACCTCCGGAGGTCACCCTTACACTGGGGGTGTCAGGTTCCATTGACTGCGGGGGCTTCTTCCTAAGCAAGACCTTACGAGGCGGACTCAAGGTAGCTACGAGTACAAAGTCCTACGTGATTACGGGGTCCGGGGTTAGTTCCGGGGTTAGTATGGGTGAATCTGACTACATGAGGGGGTAGTGGGATCAGATCCGGGCTGTGGGAGCGAGTCCGGGGTTATGCCGGGGTTCCGGGGGTACAAGGCATGAGTCCGGAGTTACAGAGGTGAGCCCAGGCTTGGTCCGGGGGAGGCGAGGCGAGATTGGACGAGGCGAGCCATGGAGGGGAAAAGAGATGGTAAAGGGAACAAGAATGAGATGAGATTGAACTGGGAAAAGGAGTCAAGGACAAAAGTAAGGGAAATGAACTGAGAAGGAAAAAGGGACTTGGAAGAGACGAAATAGAAATAGACAGGAATAGGCTGAGAGACTGAGACGAGTCACAAGAGTACGAGGTGAAGGAGACAGACTGGACAGATTTGCAATATCAACACTACTGGTACAAGTTGTCTACGTAGGCCTTAAGTACTAGGGACTCCGGGGTGGCGGGCTCAGCCTGGTTCCATGTCGGGTGTCGGGCGTGATTGCCGGGGTGATTGCCAGGTGATGCGGGTGATGGAGGTCGGGCTGTGGCTGCGGGTGTCGGGCGTGATTGCCAGAGTGATTGCCGGGTGACAGGACTGATCGCCGGGGGATGCCGGGGTGACCTGTCTGAGGGCGGCCCGTGTTGCGGGAAGTTTCAGGTTGATGCGGGGCGTTCCAGGGTCGTGGTGATTGCTGGGCATCAGGGTTGAAGGGGCAGCGAACCCAGGAGTGACAGGTGTCGTGATGGGCGGCGGGGGCGGTTGGCGTTGTCCCAGGGGGGTGCGGGGTGTTGGTGGTCTTGCCCCGGGGTGGTGGGCGAGTTCTGGGAGTGAGTCGTGACAGGGGGGACAAAGAGCAGGGGATGTAGAGGTGGTTGAAGTATTGAGCCTGGTGGATGGAGTATTGACCTGTCAAATGGGTTGTCATTGAATGGGTTGCCATATGGATTGTAGCTGTCATTGTAGTGTCTGTGCCACACCTTGTCAGTAAATTTGCTGTTGTATCATGACATGAAGAACAGTCATGGCTCTCCATTAGTGCCCTTGGATGGTAGTGATATAGAGTGAGTCTTGCAGAAAACCAAACTGAGAAAAAGATATATATTGATGTCTAAATATTACATGCATAAAGTGCTGAAAACAGTCAGCAAGCATGCAATAAAAAAAAGCCAAAAATGGTAGGCTAGACATACCTCAGTACTGCAAAGAAAACACACTTGACAATGCCTGAAGCAAAGCCAGTGGTCGGAAGAAGCAAGAGAACCCAAGGAAGCATCTAATCAGTGTTAGCCAATGATGCAGCAATGCCAACTTAGGATCAATGAATGCTTGATGAGATCAATGATCATTGATTGATGATCAAGGAGCTTGATCCAAGATCTGGATTGTGAATCATTGATTGATGATCAAGGAGCTTGATCCAAGATCTGGATTGTGAATCATTGATCCAAGAACCTTGATTGCAGATGTCATGACCCACCCCCGGAGCTTGCTCTACCACCCCGGGACAACACTACCAACCCTCTACCACCCCAGGACAACACCACCAACCCCCTAGCTGCCTTGCCAACCATCACAACACCGTACCAACCACCACTGTGACACCTGTCACCCCTGGGTTTGCTGCCCCCCTGACCCTGATGCCCAGCAATCACCATGACCCTGGACTTCCCTGCATCAACCCAGACTCTCCCATGGCATGGCCTGCCATCAGACACATCACCCTAGTGTCACTCATCAATCACTCCCATTACTCCAGCAATCATGCCTGATACCCACAGCCATGGTCCAACCCACCATCATCTGCATCACCCAGCAATCACTCTGGTGATCACACCCAACACCCAATGATAGACACTGCTGATCCTGCCATCCCAGAGCCCGCCCCGTCATGTACTTAAAGCATGTGTAGTCAACATGTATCAGTAGTGTTGATATTTGCAATAACTTGTCTGAATCTCCTTTGCCTCATACTCTCTGTATCTTGTCTCAGTTCTCTCGTTTATTTCTGTAAACTCTTATTATTTCTCCTAATCATCGATCTCAACTAGTACATTTTGCATCAGTAGTCACATGTCAGCATGCACAGCCAATTGACTTTTCCATGATTATAGGGACCATTGACAGTCTTGATAAGAAATTGTTCATTTTTAACAAAATATCAAATGACTGGAGGGCTAAGCCTATGGAAATAATTTATAGTCAGAATCAATCAGGCATAGTTTTGGTTTCAGCGTATAGATCCAAGGCTTCGCGGCTATTACATTATGGAAGTGTGGTAGGGGGTTTTGACAAGAAGACATTCAGCATCCGTTCAAGGGATTCAAACCAGTCCTCCATCTTCTTGTCGAGTCTATCAATTCTGTCTTCAACTTTACCTATCTTGTCATTCATTATCTGTTCAAATTCAAACCGGTCCTCCAACTTCTTTTCAAGTCTATCCATCCTGTCTTTGATGTTACCCATCATGTCTTCGACGTTATCCATCTTGTCTTCGATGTAATCCATCTTAACTTCGACTTGAACTATCTTGTCTCTGACATTATCCATCTTGTCTTCAACGCTACCCATCTTTCCTTCGACTTTAACTATCTTGTCTTTGACGTTATCCATCTTGTCTTCAAAGCTACCCATCTTGTCTTCGACGTTACCCATGTTTCCTTCGACTTTAGCCATCTCGTCTTCGATGTTACCCATCCTGTTCTCAACGTTGATTTGCATTCCATCTACTCCCGCAAGCTGGTCATCATCAGGAATCTTAACATGGACGTCGTTCGTGATGCGTAACATGGTGTGGGTTCTTTGCGCTGGCCTTATGCCCAATTTCTCCAGTGGTGGTGGGAGCCTGTGCAGGCGGGCCAGCTTCTCTTCCTCGGCACAATCACTAGGTTCCCGCTCACAATCGTCGCAAATACAGTATGGGTTTGTTTCTTGAAAGAACACTGAATTGCCTGGTACAATTAACATTGAATTTATGACCAATAGTCTGAATCAATTACAGATAACATACGACTCTGACACTCGAGGCAAACCCAACAAGGCAATGAAATCTCCTTCTTGCATATTTTGCATACCAGCTCATTCCTGCGCCACTGGATGAGTCGGAATCCCTTTTGTGCATTTCGATCTCCAAAGGCTGATTTAATCCCTTCCAAGATAAATTGAGCTGTTCGTATCATGTCGGCTTGTTCCCATCTCTGCATGATGGAACCCAGACGGAGAAGACTATGGGAAGAATTGTGATTTCCATGTCGTGTGGTTTCCTTGTTGTAGCAATTGTTGCAAAGGTTAAATGTGTTTGTAAGAGTCTTGTCAATACACACGATGCAGACGAAGCAGGATTGTATGATGCTTTCATGGCATTCACAGCAAGAACAACTAGAATGGAATGAATTTTTAATGAGTACAAGTCAATCATGTGCTTACTAGAAATGTGGAAGTCGTTCAATGATGTATTTTGCAATTTCAGAAAAGAACTGGCAGATTGTTGGACCAATGGTTCGCTGAAGGCTTCTCAGCTCGTTGAACTCCTCGGGACTGTAGAAACCGAGTAAATATACTCTTTGCTTTATGATCAGTTCTTTGAGTCTTCTGTTCTCTCGGAGCCGAGTAATAACAAAGTCTTTTGAAAATCGCTGGCGCTTTACTTCATGTAGAACAGCCGCAGAGGCAAAGTTCCATCGTGCCCGAGATCTGTCCTTCTCAAATTCACTTTCCGTGTACCTGAACTGAACAAGGTGTGCAGGTGTTCGAGTGAAGCAGAAGATATTGCTTCTACTGAACCAAGACTCCCAATCACCTGTAATGTTTGTACATGTTTCATTGAGTGTGCCTGAACACTCAATGCCTCCAATTTCCATCGAGAGCTTGATTCCAGAGGTTGTTCCTTGTTCACAAATAAAGTGACCTTGTACATCAGTTTTATCGGCCCAAAATGAACCTAGAGCTTCACCATTGAAGGTAGTAGAGCCGGTTTGTTGAAGGTCGAGGCGAATGAGCCCCCATTCCCACCATCCGTCCGCGTCTTTCGGAGTACAATAGCCAGCCCAAACACCTTCAAGAGTACCAAATTCATTGTCGATGACATATTGATCCGGTGGTGGACAATCAGGCCCAGGTTTTTGCTGAACACCATACTTCAAAATGTCAGTGGATATGTTTTCATCTATGTCATCATCAGACTCTGGAGGAAGGCTCCGCCTCCAAACACGTTCAAAATCGCTTTCGGAGGCCACCCAAGGACATGATTCATCACTTTTTTCGAACTAGGATTTTGTATCAGTGGAGTTGAATGCTACTTCAGTTGACGCACCATTCCGAAAGCATGTTGTTCGAATTTGCGTTTCAAATCTCCGTGCGTTTGTTGAAAGGTTGCTTGACACGAGTTATATATATCAAAATGAGATCATCTTGGAAGAACTAACCAGTAAGATCACGACGTCTTGCATCGAAAGCCAAGAAAACATTGTCCATCGAGTCCTTCACCTTTCGGAATTCTGCAGCGTATAGATTATGTTTGCATGCAAGTTGAACAATCTCCATGTCATGTTTAAGAAGCAGATAAATAAGTGGGTAGATGTACTATCCAACACAATTTATATTCAAAAATTTCGAATAAAATTAAACACCGGCACTCACTCGCTCAATACGACCTTGACCGGTCACAAGAGACACGGTGACTGAAGAATCAATGGTATATGCGATCTTCAGAAGTTCTGCATGGATCCTTGTCTCCTCTTGACAATTGTATTGGTCCCGCAACTTTCCCAGCTCTTGTAGAAGCACATATCTCCCAAGAGTTCCCGTTGAACGAAGTAGCAGCTCTAACTGGATGAATACACTTTCACGGAGATGGTCATCAAGCGCTTGCCGGTTCTCTGGGCGGACCTTGGCTCGTAATCTGTACATCTTGCGTAGTAAAAGATGTATTTTTCTGTGGTAGAGCAAGATGCTGGAATTCCAGCCTTGAATTCAGTTCCAGGTTAGATGTTAGAAATTAGCAACATTCAAGTCTGGAGTCCCACCTTCTGCCCAATAAGCCAACCACTGGAGCAGTCTATAACTTGAATGAGCCTTCAGCATAACCGTTTTGGAACAGGTACTCACGACCATCCTCCAGGCCTTGAATTTGTAAAGTTATTGACTTCTTGTATGTTAATGAACCCAGAACCATCATCGTCAATGGCCTCTGCAATGGCCTGTAAGTTAGATGGCTTTAAGCAAGACAAGGCCCATTCATCGTCGTAATCATGCCCATCAGTCTTTTTATCTGTAACCTGGGTTTCTCTGTACAAGTAAGAGTCACTAAGAACCTTGACAAAGGCGAGGGTCTCGGCATGACTCTTCGACCCCTAGAAGAACCTCTCAGTACGTTAAATGATCATATATTTAGTTGCGTGCCCACCATGTTCTTCCAGACGCTTTGAATTTCCTATAAAACATGTCACAATATGTAACACAAACGACAAGGATCATAGAACATACCGGATCAATAATTTTCTCATGCCCTCCAGACACCGCGGACACAATATCATTCCCTTGTCTGACAATCACCTTGCTCAGTTCAACGTTCCCATCCTCTATTTGGCGCGACAAGGTCCTAAGTTCTTCCTGAAAAAGGGTAAAATTCTGGCGGAGGACTTCATCAACATCTTCAGCTAGTTCCTTGAGAAGAATCTTTTTTGTTTCATCCAAGTTTGCATTGATGTTTCCTCCATAGTCGGAGATATTTTCTCCTGATATTTGAAGGAGACGCTCAAGGACTTTTGTGTTGTCTATAGAATTTTCAGGACCATTCTTTTCAATGATTTGGCGGATTTCCTTCTCATCGGAAGTGTCCAATTGTTTGAAGAGGCTTCTAAACTGGTCTTGTATTTCCTCAATCGTAGTCGTAAGTTGCTTGTGGACAAGGTGAACTTCAGAATATGTCTGCATTGTCAGAGCATTCTGTATCCTCGTTTCATATTCAGAAAATTGAGATGCATATTCGGCCAAGCGTGCTTCATGAATTGGAGATTTAAGAAATCTTCCTTCACAAGATGTGAGTAAACTGGACTGGGAATTTGTGTCGATACATACGTAAAAGACTCTTCTTCTCGTACATTTCACAGTAGGATGAGCAGCCCTTCATTGATGTCTCGATATCCTCCATGAATGGCCGGAGACGTTCATAGAGTTTTGAACTATCTAGTCCTTTTCTTTCTTCTACTCTATGATGTGATGACTCTGTCAAACACAAGAAGATAGATTTTTAGGTAATGCAAGCACGTACTCCAGTAAAACTGCCATCATGCTTCCCATTTTTGCTTTCACTGCGTTTACTTTGATATCGTTTTCACGCCGTGTGAGATCAAAAGTGAGAATGAGCTTGAATGCCACCACAGGACCTGCAATGAGTTTGGTACCACTGTGAGCAAGCCAATACTAGCAATGGTGACATACCAGCAATAACTGGATGGATCGACGAAATTTCTGTCAAAATATCGAGAGCAGTTCGAGCCAATATGGGATAGTTCTGTAAGGCGGATTCCACACTTTGAAGATCTTTGCCAATTTTGCTGGTTGCTGGTGCAAAAATCTTGGCTAGGCGCATAGATTGGATTTTACTCTCTCTGTGGGAATTGTCATCTGTGGATGGAAAGTGGGGTCAGAGTGAACTTGTATATTGCATAGCGGAGAACTTGCTTGAAGGGTTGTGTGAATCGATCCTGTTGTTTGTTGGAACCTTGGATTTCTGCCCTTGAGCGTTTGGCACAGGGCGTGCAAATGTACGGAGCAAAGACATGATATCTTGGATTACTGATGTTTTTTGCCGATTATAGATAAAATCAAGTGACTTGACAAGCTGGGAAGCAAGTCGGAAGGTTGCGGTGGCAGTGGGAGAAATTTCACTGATCCCGAGGGTCCGAGGTAGCGCTGACCTTTCTCAGTCACATTAGGTCTGAGAACCACCTATCCCAGAACCCATCTCTAGGCATACCATCCATTTCAAGTGCCAATGTCATACCGGCATGTGCTCAATGTCGGTCCTTTCCCTACATGTCCTTATCACCACCAGCATCTGGTCTTCTTATAACAAGCATTGATAATTTTACTTCTTCCTGACGAAGTGATCGAAGTTGCGTGGGGTACTAGTTGTTGCCGAAGCCTGTTTTCAAGTATGCACATTGTCACAAGATCATCTCAATAGATCACCGGCATTGTCATGTCCTGTCAGTTAAGGAGAGATTCCCACCATCAGAATGGCCAGCCTTCACACAGTGTACCTTAAATTGGCATGAGGCCGGTTGAGCCGGCTCTCGAGCCACTGGCTCGGCCTAGGCCAACTTGCTCATCCACATGTGGGGCGATTAGTCCCGGCTACTCCGGATGTGGGGATGGGGTGTAGTTTGTGGAACCCCGGCCTAAGGGTCAAGATGATTAGCTAAGACGGGTCAAACCAGGGAAGGAACGTTAACGGCAGATGACGGGTGGGGTTGAAACCAATGCGTGTGAAGAAGAAGAAGAAATCTGTTTATTCCGCCGGCAAGCCGCATTACAGGGCTAAGAGGCGGGGGTAAAGTAGTAACTGTACTCTACGCCTATTGTGAATATTGTCGTTCAGTGTCGTGGCGAGCTTGTCTTTTAGTGTTGTATAATGGAACTTTCCTCGCAGACTTTTTCGTGGCGGTTATAATCGACGGGGTCACATCGCAAAGTACATTGTTGGGGCATGGGTGGGTAGGTTGTGGCCGGTTTCTGTGTGGTGGTGGTTCTGTGGGTGTTTCTGCCCGGTGTCGTCTTCCATGTCCACCGTTGTCTTTGCGTACGCGGGGTGCCTTGACCTCCCGTGGTGCGTGAGTCCTCGTCTCGCCCGTATTTGGTGTCCTTCTATCTTTTAGACCTCTGTTTCTCGTGTCCTCCAATCGATCTCCCGCCCGTCTTCCTCCATTCCCCTCTCTGTATCTCCTTCTATCAGCTCGTGTTCTTCCCCCCTCTCCGCCTCCATACGCCTCCACCATCTCTCCTCTTCTTCGTCGTTTTCTCTGTCGTCTTCCGTTGGCTTCGCTTTTTGTCTGTGTTTCGTCCCTGTTTTGGTGAATGCTCCGGCCTTGTCCAGGAACTTCGCCATCGCCTCCAGTCCCTCCTCCGTACCCAGGAACACTCCTAATTCCAGTTGTTCGTCTGCCTCCCGTAGTATGTGTCTATGTTCTTCGTACAGTGGGCAGTCTTGTATTACGTGTTCGCGTGTTTGAAAATGCTCCCCGCAGTTGCATCCTGTCTTTTCGTGAGGTACGAATCTTGCGTAGTACTCACCTAGGAATGCGTGTTTCCTTCGGCATTGCGTGAGCCTGCCGAACACTTCTCTGGATGTGTGTATAACATGTTCCCTTGGTCTCCACTTCGGTGGCATTCTGTTTGCGATGGCGAATCCGCCTGTGGGGGGCGTCTTACGCCATTCATTGTTCCATCTTTCAAGCGCTCTTTCCTTCGTTTGTCTCCTAGCGTTGGTTAACGTGGTGTGGTCCCTTGCCCATATCTCCGCTCCCTTCTCGGCCTCCTCATCTGCTCGTTCATTGTTCACTACCGCTTCGTGGCCTGGGCACCACGAAATAGTCACCGATCTACCTCCTCCGTCCCTCAAGAATCTGTCGATGTGGTGTGTGACCTATACCATCTGTGCCTGGCCTGGCGCTGGTTTGGGTTCGTATGCCGACGTCACTGCCGACGTGTTGTCAGCAAATATATATATGTATTTTACCTGTGTATGTTGTCTTGTGTATTTGGTAGCCGCTTTTGCCGCCTGTGCTAACCCCACCAGTTTGGCGTCGTATACCTCTGCCTTGTGTCTGAGGCCTCCTCTGTCCGAGAAGATCTCATGGCCTCGGCGGTATCCAACTATTTCCCATCCCACTATTTTGCTCTCAACTTGCGTGTCGTCGTCTTCTCTCATGGAGCCATCCAAGTAGATGACTATGTTCTTTTCATCCGATTCGATTGTTTTCAACCTTTCGTTGTGTTTTTCGGCCTCTTTGGCTTTCTTGCACTTTTTGGGCGCTCCTGAGATTGTCAGTTTGTCCCCGTATTCCTTAGCCGTCTTACGCCATGGGGGGGATATGAAGGGGTCAATGTTCTCCCCCTCCGTCGGCTTGTACGTCAGATGTGTGATTCTCTCCAACTTTGTCGGTTTTGCTTTCCTCTTGTTCCCCGTTGCTTTCCTGGATGGGAGTGGTGGTGGGTTTGTCGCGGGTCTACCTGACGTCCACTCCTCCGGGAGCCTTTCTATGATGGGGTTAGTGTTTTTGAATCTGTGGAGCCTGTTAGCATATCCCTCTACTGCCATGTCTAGTGTGATCTCGATTGGGGGTATGGCCATTTCGACCTCCAGGGTTTTGACCAGCGTTGTTCTGAACGTGCCTGCCATGTGCCTTAGTGCCTCGTTCTGTACTTTGGTCAGTTTTTCTATGTGTAGTTTTTTACCCATCCACCAGCTTGTACATGCATACGTCATTATTGGCGCTACGCAGGCCTTGTACATGGTCCTAAGCTGTGTCTGGCTTAGGCCTCGGATTGTATTTGCCAGCATGCGTAGTGTTGTGCCCGGCCTGGCTTAAAGCCGTCAGCTGGGCCAAGCCAGGCCTGTTTAAGCCAGGCCCAGCCAGGCCTGAGGAGACGGCTTGCTAACGGCTTTGGCCCGGCTCATGATGGTGGAAAGCCTGAGCCGGCGGCCCAGGCCGCGGCTTTTGTAGCCAATAGATAACACATGCAAACAAGCTGACACATTTTGATGGATGTTTCACGTTGCAAGTCTTCGACATTGACGGCTTCGATATAACGCTTGACTACGCTTATTGACAACAGCGCAGCCATGCATCTTGGGCCAATATGGATACTCCTTTTCCTGTATGGTTGTTACTTCATATATAAGATCTTTTTTGAAGTTTTCTCACTGACCTTCACTCAGCCCATTATCCAGGCGTGAAAATGCCACCGCCCACCATAGCTACAATTCATTCGCTCGTCAAAACTATCACTGTGCTTTCATCTGATCTACCGTCATCTATCAAACAAGGCAGCAAAGGAGATAAAATATGGTCTGTCATGAATGCAGGGGAAGGCGAGACGCCGCATGAAACGTTCAACAGGCACTTTGATGCCATGTTCGGCGAGGAATGCCGTGATTCTAATGGACGTCTGGAACATGTACGTAGGGGGAAACTTGGACTTGGACTTGTCTGCTCATATCTGTCCAAAGTTGATTGGACAGTCAATTTTCCTTTGGATCTCGTCGAAATCAAGCTTCAAAGGCTTGTTTCAGAACTCAAACACCTTCAGTACGTTGCGAGATCTTTATGATGACATTTTTTGATGCTGCACATTTTTTAGTGAATCTGACACTCATTACAATACTCAAACGCATCCAGCCCACCGCACAATCCCGACTGCCAAACTTACAGACAAAAACAACCTTGAGCAGCCAAAGCTTCCTGTTCAGCGCAAGGCTGTTGATGCATACCACGAGCACCAGGCTCAAGATACTGCTTCCAGACTCGGAAGCAGTAAAGATGATGCAGTATCAAATGCGATGGAGTCCCAACAGCCTAGTCAGGGTCAGTGCTTACTCACTCGTATATATTGCTTTATTTAACCCATGTTCATGTCGGTGGAGCAGGTAATGAGCAAGATTTGGCATCTGACATGGCAGGGACATCTGGCCGCAAACGTCCCATTGTCCTCGACAGTGATGATGACAGCGAAGGACACAGCACTCCTCGTAAGTATCTTTATCATTATATCACTGTTCAGAGCTGAGGTTTCAATTAAAGCGGTAAAGAAGATGCGTGTCTCACTCGGGAATCCGACGGCTCTTGGTGATGATGGATTTTTAGCTGACATCAATGTTCAGCTGATCCGAGATGAGGAGCCTGAGGCTGAATTGCGTGAAGATAAACGACGTGACATCGACCAGTTTTTCCATCACCCAGTCACGAAAGAGATCAAAGGAAAGGAGAAAAAGTATTGTGTTTGCAAAATCTGTCCGTAAGTGATTATCGTCAAGTTACCTTTCTATGGCTCATTTCTGTTGTAATCTAGCAATAAAACAAGTATTGTCAATGAGAGTACAACATTACGGCGCCATCTTGAGGCGCATCATTCGGTGAGATGCGCTTTGTAAGGTTTTCTGACTATGCTAAATATTTACTAGGGGAAATACCGGAAGTGGGCACAAGAGAATAAACTCGACTCGAAGCTCCCGGGTGACATCAAGAAGCGCAAGGCCGATGCAGAGCATGTGACACAAACACTGGACCGTGATCTTAGGGAGAAGAAGCTTAAACATGTGGTCAAGTATACACACAAAGAGTTTCACAGAGCTGCAATTGAGTGGCTTGTGGCTACTGACCAGGTGCGACCCTTCTCGTAATTCTATGAAGTGTCTGATACTGTCGCCAAGCCAATTCAAGCTCTTGAACACCCGAAATTCAAGAACATGATTGACATAGCATCTTGTGCCACTGAAGGTGTCAAGATTCCTGGACAAAAGTCGATGCAGGCATGTATCAAGCATTCATTCCGAAACCACCTCAAGGACCTGAAAACAACACTCAATGTAACAATTTATATTAATATTATCCTCATCAAATTCACCATCCCATTAGAGTTCTAAAGTGATGGGAGATGTCAGCCTGACTTGCAATGCATGGCAGGCAGGAAACACTGATGGCTATTTTGCCGTTACTGGCCATTGGATCGAGGAAACTGCACCAATGCAATGGGAGCTCAAGACTGCACTTGTGGGCTTTACGCGGCTTTGCAATGCCCACAACGGCGAGCGCCTAGGTCAAGCACTATTCAAATTAGTTGACCGAATTGGTATTGCACACAAGGTGAGCATCATCTGATATCATGCGGGGCACTCATAAATCTGTCCGTCTTCTTTAGATCAGTCATATTACATGTGACAATGCATCAAATAACTCCACGATGCTTCAGGAATTTTCACAACACATTCAAAATGCAACAGGAAAGGAATTTCCCTGGAAAAAGCGAAAAATCAAGTAAGTCCTTGATGATGCAATAGATGTCACTGAAGATTTTTTTCTAGCTGCCTGGCGCATGTAATTAACTTGGCTACACAGTGTCTGATATCGACATACAGCAAAACTCCTCATTTCGATCCCAAGAATCCTGAAGCGCATATACCGGCAACTCAAGATGAGGTTGGGTTAGTTTGTGCGATTTCGGTCAAGGTAGTTTTTTTTATCTCATTTCTATTAAAATATTGATCCATATTAGGAACGGTCGTCATCAAAAAGAAAAGAAATATGGAGAACCATTCAGACCAAGGCTGGTGTTCCGAAACCTGTTCAACTCATACTTGACATGAAGATTCGGTGGTCATCTACATTTCGAATGCTTCATAGAGCAGATAAACATAACGAGGTGACTACATAGCCTTTCAACTCTTTTATTACTCTTGTAATTCAGTTGGTCGTAGTACATCGACACTTTTGTTGATGAACTTCGTTGGGAGGAATCCGATAGTTCAAGGCGTGACAAAATACGTGCCCACAAGCTTGATAAAGAGGAATGGAAACGGGTTGGGTCGTTTACAGACCTCCTCTCAGTGTGCATCATTCTTCTTTCCTAGCCCCAGAACACCTCAACTTATGGCATGATAGCACACAGACAATGCTCAGCAAGCATTTTCGTCTGACCAAGTCTCAACCCTTCATCTGGCTATACCTGCGCTTGAGGGCCTTTACAGGGCATGGTCGTCCCGTGCCAACCGAGCCAAGTATTCTAGCTTTTCTTTAGCTTTGCACGCTGCTTGTCAGAAAATCGACAACTACTACGAGAAGACGACAAACTCACCTGCATATATCATGACAATGAGTGGGTATTATGCTCTCATTATTTCGTGCACTCACAAGTAATTTTCAGTTCTCGATCCACGAGAAAAAATGTTGTATTTCAAGAAGCATTGGCCAAAAGACCTTCAGACAGACATTTTAAAATGTATTGAAGAGGTGGTAAGTCATTTGATAATTGGTTGCTGTATAGATTGTTCACTCTATGAAGTTTCAAGAGTGATTCCTCCGCTTTAGTGATTGTGGACCTGAAAAGACGATGGATATTCCAAAATCATCAACGAAGGGGTTAAACCATTTGTTGCGTGAACTCAGTGATGACGAAAATGATCAGGACAACACATCTGATGATGACCTTACTGTGCGGCAGACACGGCGCTCTAATCTGATAGAGGATCCAACCTGGCCCTGGTCACGTCACTTCGATGAGTATATCAACTCTCAAGAAAAAGTACCAGACGGCTGCTCAACGATCAAGTGGTGGGGAGTAAGTTATAGTTATTTGTCTGTTTTTTGGTGACTTATATCTTTGCTTCAGTTTAACTCTCGCCGATTTCACCCTGCGTGGGGTTCTCTTGCCCGTGACTATCTAGCAATTATGGCATCGTCTGTTTTGAGTGAGCAAGCCTTTTTGCAGGGTGGTTTGACAATTACCAAACAAAGAAATCAGTTGAAGGGCGACATCGTTGAAGCACTACAGTGTTTGAAATGTGCTATACGGCATGATCTGCTTTTCAGGCAACCTGGCCCTTCATCTCTTGACGAGGCTGAGCTCGAGAAGATTGAGGATGATGGGAATAACGGTGAACTAGAGACAGAGGAAGGTTGGGATGAATTGTTCTCTGATGATGAAGATGAGAACGATTTTGAAATGGACATTGACCTTGATTCTGAATAGATAGAAGAATGTTATATACTGTCTACTAAAATCTATGTTCTCTGCTAAAAGCCGGGGCTTGGGCCAAGCCAAGCCAGAGCCAGGCCGTCATCAAGGGCTTTGGCCTGGCTCAGCTGTTGGTCTGAGCCAGGGCCGCCTCAAGCCAAGCCCAGCCGGGGGCTTTTGGGCCAAGCCGGGCCGGAACATCACTAAGCATGCGAGTTCCTGCTACTGCAGTTTTGGCCTTGTGCGCTATTTTCTGGACGTGCTGGTTGAAAGTTAGTTTCCTATCAATGTGTAATCCAAGGATCCTGATTGTTTCTCTGGCCTTGATCATTGTTGACGTTCCATCTGGCATGGGTAGGTCAATTGTTGGTGCGTACCCACAGTCCTGTCGCCATGAGTGGTGCATCATTTCTGTCTTCTCCGGCGCAGTCAAGAGTCCTACCCTGTTCAGCCAATCATTCACAAAGATGAAATCTTCCCTTAGTATCCTTATGTTGACGTCGAGCGATTTTGATGACACTTTGAGAGTGCTGTCATCTATGTACATCTGCAGGGTTGTGACCAATGGGTGGCCTCTTTGCTGCGCTGTGCGTGTTGAGCGGTGTATTTGTGTCTGCCTTGCCTCCATTAGTTCAATTATTTTGCTTCCATAGATTATCGAAAGAATTGGTGACACCAGTGAGCCTTGCGGTATTCCATTCTTAACCGGTTTCATGTCGCCCCTTCTTCCATCTAGGCATATTGCGGCCTGTCTATCCTTGAGGAAGGATGCTGTCCACTTGACCAGTGGTAGGGGTATTCCTTTTCTCCTCATCTCCCTCAGTAGTCTCACGTGATTGACATCGTTGAAAAATCCTGAGATATCAAATGTGAGTACTGTAGTCACTCTGTCGTGGTTACGTGCTGCTTGGATGTCTTCTATGTGTGTGAGTAGTGCGTCCTCCGTTGAGCTGCCTGGTCTTCCGCCAAATTGTGCTGGCGGTACTAGGTCTTCCTTTCCCACTATGTAACTTATCCTTTTTGCTATGATGCTTTCGAGGACCTTACCCATGCATTCCAGGAGCTGGATGAGTCTGTATGCCCTCGGGTTGAGTAGTCCGGCTTCCTCAGTTTCCTTAGCGCCACGGCCACTGCCTTGCGCCATGGTTTGGGGTGGTGGCCCTGTTCTATGCAGTGGTGCATGAGTGCAAATATTGTTTTGCTCTCTGCTTCCCATGCTCATCGCACCGTATTGAAGGGCTGTTGGCTCACTCCCGGGGCTTTCTTCATGCTGTGTCTGTATATGGCTTCTCGTACTTCCTCATGGGTGACCTGTATGTGTATGTGGTCGTTGTTTTGGTTTCTTGTCATGTCTGGGTCTTCATTGTTCTCCAGCATCGGTGGGGGTTTGAAAAGCATTTTGCGGAGTGCTCCGCACTTGTCTTCGTGTTTGATTGCTAGTTCATTGTTCTGCTTTTTGATTGCTGGTGATGGGTAGTTCCTCATTCCTTTGGTCCACCCTCTCAGACTCCACATGTTTTCTGGGGTTGCTTCTTCCAGCGTATCACTGATCCACTTCCTTTTCTTGTGCTTGTAGAGCCTCCTGAAATAGTTAGTGGTTTTCCTTAACTCTCGATTTGTGTCTTCGTTTTGTGTGCCCCATCTTGCCGTGCTCTCTGTTCTTTGCGGAGCTTCATCCTCTTATTGTTTGCTTCGCCCAGCACTTCTGTCCACCACGGCCTTGCTTTGTCCAATGGCTTCCTGATTTTGGCTGTTTCCTCCATCGCTGTTTTCATCGCTTCAGTGATGAGTTCCACATCTTCGTTTGTCAGGGGACTCCTCATTCCCTTCCTTTTTCATTCTTTATTCCTTCATTCTCCTTTCATTCATTTCCTTATTTCTTCTGTCATTCTTTTACTTTACTGCTTCTACCTCTTCAACACTATCTGTTGGTACTACTTTCAGCCTCTGAGGTGCTCTGGGTCTTCAGCTATCATCCAGACAAGTATGGCCCCTCAGCACCACATACAGGCCACTTATATAATCTGGAGTTTGCCTTTCTGACTTCTAAAACTCTGGATTTGTCCTGTTTTGCAATTTTCAAGTTTATTGAGGTTTTGTTGTCCTATACAGTTGTTTCTCATGCTTCTCAGTCCATCCTGGCATAGAGAATCCCTAGACTTGTTCTCTTTGGATCTCCCTCTGCCAGTGATGCAAAATGTATAAGTTGAGATCGATAATTTTGATTATATCTTATCTAATCTAATCAGATCAGATCAGATCACTTTCCAAATTGCAAGTTTGTGGGGCTTCAGACACATGTAGCACACACTTTAGAATTTGGTAGTTATAATAGATTGTTGATTTTATTTCAAGAAAACTTATAAGTTCCTCAAAATGGGCTCAAATACAATTATATTGCAAAGCCAGGAAGATAAACTAGAGCTCCTAGGTCTAAGAACCCACTCACAGGGGGCTCTGCACCATGGCAATCAGTTTTCTTGCCTTGATCCTCTCACAATCCTTCTGTCAGGTTCCGCTGACCACGGGGGCTCAGACCACTGGGCGAATCCTTACTTGGCGCACACAAAGTCTACATGCACA
>JAGGAU010000292.1:0-16540 GCA_017657275.1 Termitomyces sp. T108
AGTTGATGTGGTGTGAGAAGTCAACAAAAGAGAAAATGACTTGGAATCTCAATGATCGTCAATGATAGAGTCACTCATCATTACAATTCTTAAAATTGTATACAAAGAGATTGCGAAGATGACTTTAAAGTATGTACTATATTCTCATTCCCATTATCTATTGCTATTCATCACAGACATGCCACTACTTTCTTCCCTACTTACATCTCCCCAAATTGATTGGATTTGACACAAGTGACAAGCCTAGTCATCTGCGTCACTACTAAGACTGATGTGAGTAACAAGCTTGTATATCAAGTCAAGAGAACATACTTGTAGAACACAGCAAGGTCGATGGGTTCTTGGATATTTAAAAGCTCGAGATGATCTGAACGTCGCGTGCATAAAAACTCGGCACTATAATAGTTGCGAGGGAGTCCTGCAAGTGGACGCTCCTGTGTGGCAGGGGGATGAGCAGGTCGGAGTCTGGTTCGAAAAGCATTTCCAGGTAGGCGATTTCCATAATTGTTTGTGGTCTCTCGGTGTTCATCGATGTATCTGAGCAGTCGGGTAATGTCGTCATTGCGCCATGGACGAGATCGAACGCGATAAATGTCATTTTCTGCATCGTCAGTTTCATCAGAACTGTGACCATCTGTTCGAATCGCAAGAACCAGTTGAAGAAGTTTCTCCCAAATATGACGATCTGGCTTGTTAAGGCCCTCCTCGCAGATCACCTTTCGAGATTCAGCCAGCTGTTTGAAAAAACATTAGTGAGGTGATGTTCGGTGAAAGTCAAGGACTTACTGTCTTTTGGCGATTTTGGACACGATTCCTCGCCAGGGTAATTGCATTCTGTGTCTCCACTCGCTGTTTTGCTTGAGCTACAGTTTCATGAGGCCTTGGTGTTTGGCGCTTGAGTTCTTTCTTGAGTGTCTCTAGGCGCTGAAAAAAGTACGCTTTCATTTTCTTCCTTTCAATGCCATTGAAATCGTGTCCATCCCTCAGGAGTTCGTCAATGAACTGGTCAGCTAAAGATCCATTCCAGAGACAGCGGATATCGTCCCAGTAAGGGCGAAAGGGAGTCAATGTAGGAGGAGGAATAAGACCACCATCAAAATTGTCAACCTCAGTAGGCGATGCCATGTACTGGCCATTTTGAGTTACTATTGCAATGTCCTTATCCTGCTGGATGTCTAACTTGATCTTAAATTCATTGCGGAAGATTTTCTAATCACATCATAAGTGCAGATCGAATTTGAATTGACATCCTTATACTCACCATCATATCAGTACGAGATTGATCCTTGTGACGTGGGGTGGGGAGTGGCTTGTAAGGAGAATGGCGGGACAATCCTGTAGTTGTACAAGATTGAGAGGCAGCAGGGTGATTCATGCTTGAAAAGGTGTTCCGAGTTTCAGCTAACTCTTCACGTAGTGAGTTCAGGGAGCCAGCAAGATCTGAAAGGTTGGTCATGATAAAAGAGAGACGATCAGAAGGGTCTGCAGCAGATTCTTGCAACAGACTCAAGTTGGCAGCATGGGTTGAAGGATTGGGAGACGAGAGATGACTATCTGCACAGTAAGTGCTTGGACGAGCACTTTGGAAGTAAGAAAGTTGGCCAGTGCTAGAATCAGGTTGAGTTGTCTGATCATTACGCATGGAGAAAATAGGTGTAGGTGGGGACGTAGGTGGCTGGTGTGCTAGTGATGAAGATCGAAGTGGTGATGCCTGAAGATTGACCCTCGGTGCAGGTGTAAGTATGATGGGAGATGATAGTTGAGGAGTTGAAAGGCGTGGACGAGGCGTTCGTCGATTTGATGAAGAATACACGCGAGGAAGTCGAAGAGGTGGTGTAATAATCTCTTCCGACACGCATCTGCCAGAAGTGCCATCTCTATGTATGTTGGTGACCTACAACGAATAATAAGACAATAAACTAGTCATAAGAAGGAACAGACATACCTTCATCCTAGCTAGTCGAGGGTCTGCAGGAAGCTTTCCTCTTGCAACTGATGAAATCCCAGCATATGGGTCAGTGTTGGGCAATAACCTGCGTGGCGAAGCCTGAGCAGGCTCTATGCCCACAGTTGTAGTAGGACAGGAACTTTGTGCAGCTATCTGAGCTTCGAGTTGCTGTCCAGGACATCAGTAAAGCCAATAATGCATTGAAGTAATCCAGATTTACCTCCAATCTTTTGTTCCGAACATCAAGCTGTGCTTCAAGATCTGCGATAATCTCTCGATTGTGTGAGACCATATTTATGGCAACTTCATATGCCTCTTCGGAGCGCACAGCATCTTGAGTAGACACGCGCACCTGCTCAGCCAACGTTGTTGACTCCTATACCAATGCCAGTGTTCGTATTTTATGATGGACAAAAGAAAAAAAAACGATTAGCTTACCCGATCTCGAGTTTGCTCCAAATCTTGGATTCTGTTTTCCAACTCTTCACGGACCTGAGAGACTTGTTGCTGGTATTCAGCCTGTAAACGAGTGATTTCAGACCGGATAGCTTGCTGGTGATCACGATCTTGCTCCTCCAATCGCTGACGGACTTCATTTGCACCCTGCACAGAAAGACGCTGGCGTTCTCGTTGAAGTTGTTCATCAAGGTCCTGTTGAAAGCGTTGCTCTTGTTCTTGACGTTCCTATTCAGGATGAGCGTTAGTGTTAGAATAGGAAAACATAAATGTACTCACCTGAGCTTGAATTTCTTCCAGCACCCTTATTCTGTCCTCCATCTCTTCCTTGGATGCCATGATTTGACGTTGATGCTCAGCCTGTAAGCGCTCTATTTTGCTTTGGAGAGATTGCGCGTGTGAATGATCCCTTTCCTCCAAAATCTGCTGTACTTCAGCAGCAGCCTGCACAGAAGAGACTTGCTGTTCGTGCCGCAAACGCTGCTCTTGCTCTTGGAGGTCCTGCTGCAAACGTTCATGTTCCTGCTGAAAATGGCGTTGGCGTTCTTCAAACACTTGTTGTACTGCAAGTGCCTCCTGCAAGCGATGTTCGCATTCTTGTTTAAGGCGATCTCGTTCTTGAGAAACTTGTTGAAGTTGCTGCAGGGCATCGTCTCGCTGAGCGGCAGTGTCTGAGAGCATTTGGGAGCTGGCCTGGGATGTTTGAGCGACTTGCGCTTGGACAGAGTTAAGCTCCACATTTGATTGTTCGACAATGTCATCAAAAACGCCTCGAGCCATCCAGGCAGTTCTTACTTGATCAGTTTGAACCTAGAAAAGTCTTTAAGCAAAAGTAATCAGGGAGATCAATTACCAATACATTCACCTGACGAAGCTGTGCTTTCAACAAGTCCACTTTAGCACGCTCTTCAGAAAGCTGATTTGAGAGCTGCATGATGAGAAAACGAAAATAAGTTCTAAGAAGAATAGTATTTGCTAAAAAAAAGTCTTACTTGGAAATTCTGAATAGTGAGCCTAGGATCAGCAATTACTCGAAATTTTGTGCGAATATGACAGCCCTAGTAATTACTGAGTGCATTCCAAAACAAGTCATCAGAGAGATTTACTCCATTGGCAGCGCCAACATTTTCAAGATTCATGAAATCATCGGCGATAACACTGCGACGCTTACAGGCAGTCTACAAACCCAGTGTTATTGCGTTAGGCAGTCTATAAGAAGGAGCATTTCTCACCGAGTTACTAAGAGGTACCAAAGCTGAACTAGTATCCGCAGTACTGGTATCCATAGCCTCATTTGCGGGCTGGCTGTGTTGGGACGCCTACAGACTAGATGTTATTGCACTGTATCAGGCTGATCAATCAAAATTCTTACCTGATCTGCAATCATCAATGCAGAAGATGCTCCTGTATGAACCAAAGCCAGGCTATTGGAGGAAGGAAAAGGGCCGGAAGTGTTGCAAATGCTTGCTGATACCTTGCGACGAGGAGATGGAGATGGAAATAGCCTAGTAGACTGCCTTGCAACTACCATGGCGCCAGATGAGTCTTCCACTGCCTTGATTGAGGATAAATTTGCAGAAGAAGTTGGATTGCGGTCGTCATTCATAGTTGCCTGAGAACTTGCATGCGGAGCAATTTTGGTACCAGACGCAGAGACAGGGAGTCCAAAAAAGAAGTTGAAAGGCATTGAGAGTGCAGATATGGTGTGAGAGTCTAGCGATGAGGCAGTAATTCGTATACAGTCAAATTTTGAGGCAGTCGTAACTTCATCCTTTTATACGTCGGCCATGGACTTGTAAAAATGTCATTTTGTGCCTGACAGTCAAGAAACAGTGTTCTTGTACTCATCTGATCTCTCCAAGTGGTGCAGGGCAGACATAGTTACAAGGCATGTGTGGATATTGCAAAGGAGCGGTGAACGTTGAGAGTGTTTACTATGATCGAGTGATCGCCCGATTTGTCTCTCAGCATTTGTCATGATCTGAGCACTTTGTACTTGACTGGTTGAACCCTGGAGACACCGAAAAGGTGCCTTCAACTATGCTTAAGCGCCTTGTATTCTGCATGTCAACCTTCTATTTTCTACCTCCTTTTGTATTCTCTCCTCCCTGAGTTCTCAACTTTCTGGCTTCACTGTATCAAATCATATATAGTCTATTCGCAAGGTTCATTCGAGTGAAATCACTTGGCATGGCTCCCAAGCTTAAGGTGAAGGCCGTCAAATCTAGGACTGTTCAGCCTCATCGACGAAGTGAACATGCAAGTCTATACAATGCCGTCCATGGATTTCATGGATCACTTGAACAAACAGGATCAGTATCTTCAAGTTTCGAGGCAACGCCAGACCCTGGTAGTCACCAAGTGAGAATAGCCCTCATAGTGTTTTCCTTCACTTAATACTTGCTTACAGGTCAATGTTCTACGGGATGCCTTAACCAGAGCGCTAGAAGAAAGGAACACCATCGATGCGTCATTCCGTACTCTACAAACAGTAAGCTTTTTCATATAAGGAAGCGTCCATTCACCAAATCTTTCTTAGACCCATATAGAGGTGCAAAGGCAATTGGAGGAGCTGAGGGAAGCAGGATCTATCGAGATCAAAGAAGTTAGAGAGGTATGTCAAGATTCCTCTTATCAACTTTGATTAATTCCTTGTCATCCAAAGCAACTAGCGCATGCAAAAGAGTTGCACGACCACCTCTTTCGTATCCATCAGTCTGTACGTGGAACGTTACTTCACCCTCTGTTTGTCCTCAATGCCAAACTCAAGCTTGTCCCTGTCTTGAAGAGTTTTACTTATTGTAGTATTTGTCGTGATGTTGCTCAAACACCGGCTACAACGTACGTGAGATCTGCATTATTTTACTAACCGCCACTAAATGCTTCTTTAGTTTGACATGTGGCCATCTCTTTTGTCAGGTGTGTTTGGATGGCTGGATTGCGTCCAGAGCCTTTGCGACATGCCCAACTTGCAGAGCATACATCGAAAAAGTAGATAGAAATCTTGTTAATCTTGAGGATTTGTTGACGGAGATGCAAAAGCTATTGTGATTTATATGGCCTTAATCATTGTAATGCATTGATTTTAAATCTAATCGTTGAGAAATTTTTTTGCTGCTTTATTTATGCTTGATTTTCTACCTAAGGGCTGCAAAGCACAAATTTAAAGCTTTTGAGACAATTGTACAGATGTGTATGCCTAGACTGGTATAGAAGCCGTTGAAGGCTTAATAATGTCCTTGTACTTACTAAAGAGACTCGGTCCCAATTCCCAGCGCTCATTCTTCAATGCACACATCCTTTCGTAACTTTCTGAATCCTGTAGCCTAAGCTCCTCCTCAGTTCTGTACCCATTGTCAACATACCGAAATAAGCCACCAGGGGCATACTGCGTGAACGAAGCACGACTATCACCTACTTGGACTGGAATGTTAGAGTGAGTTATTGTGGCCGATGGGAGCAGTACAAGTGCTCCAGGTGGAAACTCAACAACGTATCCAGCCTTCCCTAGGATGATGTGTCCACCCTTTGTCGGGTCAAATTGCCCCAGAGCCTGAATGGCACAGAGTCCAAAAGGGCAATTTCCTGAATCGCGGTGTCGATGAGTCCATACATTTGGAGGAAAGTTGAATGCAGCGCATGGGTAGATGCTCCGCAGAAAGTTACGGTGGAGGTGAGGAAATTTGCAGTGCAGGGGGTCAAGTCGGGCCTTGTAGTAAGCGTAAATCTTGGGAGCCCACAGCTGGAAACTAGCTGAGGGTGTGCACAAAACCTATGAGCAGTGTCCTAGATTTCTGAGAAGATAACTCACCATTGGCAAAGCTGGCAATACGTTGAACATCTGGATTATTCAGAAGGCGGTGAGCCAGGCTTTTATTGGCCTTATTGTTGAGATTTACTGCTGTCTGAGTTCCATTCCCATAGTACACACCCACATTAAGAGCAGGGAAGTGACCACTACAATGGACGACGTCATTTCTGTCAAAGGCGTTTTGACTCTCGCAGGCTAGTGCTTCATAGAATCAGGCAACAACAGATTGCTGGTAGGGCTCAGCTCTGGGCTGTCCAACGAGTACTGCAATTACCCTGTCCTGTTTGTCAATTAAAGGCTGAGGCTCGCTGTTTGAAAGTTAGAGAGAGCTGTAGCAAGGCTATTGAACCTACAATCCATCCCATCGTACAAGTGAGACGTCTTCCTCCTCTAAAAGCCTTTCAAGACTCCATACCCTTTTATCCCCAGGCTTGAACTTGCTTCGAACAGCCTGGTATCCGCCTTGAGCAGCAGGAAGGGCTTCAGAAGTGACCTGTTGTTCGAATTGGCACTGTCGGCTCTACATACAGCTTCTTGGTGCATGCGGAAGGAATGTGGCCATATCTTTCGAGGACCTCACGGCGGCGTTTGGCCCTTCTCATATGCTGACGACTGTTAGAGGGAGAGTTAGACGGAGCTTCACTCAGACGCGTGCCGTCAAAAGTTGCCAGCGGCGGCAGCATCAAAAGAGGTTGTGGAGCAGAGGTCTTGGCTGGCATCTTCAGAGCACAGACATTGTGTGCGTCTTCAGAGGCGGTATGTGTCCCGTTGAGGCCAGTGGCGGCATCAGCTGGGGTGTCAAAGAGGGTTTTCAGGTCCAGGCGATGAGATTCTTGCAGGAGCTCGGAAAAATGGAAGCTGCTGTGACAATAGAGTGGAGCCGCCTGGTGCGGAGAAAACATAGTGCCAGCACGAGTCTGAAGAGACAGGGACTGAGTACAGTTGAAGCAAGAGGGGCGGATGAACTTACAGCTCTTAAAGTGCGCACGTATGATAGAGGCTGTAGAAGCCGTGTGCCTGTCGTGGAGTTTGTTAAGAATCCCCAAGCAAGTACAACCTGACAGTTCCAGCCCTAAGCGTTCCAGCACGCTTGTCTCCCTGGTCCCAGGTGCGATTCCAGAGGGAGCCAAATGCATTGGGGAGAAGGAGGCTGGAACTAACGGTTCAGCAAAGGAAGCGGTGCTCACCTCAGGACTGTTGACTGCGTTGAATGGGTGTAGCCCATTATTATATACATATGCAGCCCCACATAGGAGTGATAAGTTCAAAGTTTAAAATTCAATTAAGCCCCATGTGAATGGTGTGAGCTGACACGATTATTGACTCTCCTGGTCCGCGACCATCTGTAGAGAAATTCATGGTCAGCGGAAGCGATCAATCCTGGTTCTAATGCACATATATGCAGATCCATTGATTGCAATTTGACTCACATATGCAAAAGCTATAGCAATCTTATATAACTGAAATGATTGATATATTATTTTCGTCTTCTATAAGTCAGTAATGGCGCTCTATTAACCCAACACAGCGAGAGTGTCTGACAAGATATTCCCACACTGTCGAGTGACTAAAATTGCCATGCTCCTCTATACCTATACAGAAACTCCCCTTCCCTGGGATGCAACCGCATCCATGACTCGTTTTGCCTGAGCACGTTTATGTGCGTCCGTTCCCGTCTTCAATACCATCTTAAGAATATTTCGCACAGGCCAACACTCCTCGTAATGTTCAAGCGATGGCCATCGAAGGTCATTGGTAAGCTGCATATAAATGTCACAGCTCAGCAAAAATTGCAAACGGGAAGAGAGTGTGTGCCAAACCAGGTCGCATATGGATTTTACAATCTCTTGCTTCTGATACCGAAATGATCTTGACACATTGAGTCTTTCATTGGCTTCTGCCTTCACCGCATTCTGGCAGTGGCAATGAAAGAGTAGGACGAACATGAAAACATGACTAGGAACGGATAATTAATCTAACTTACATATAAAGCATTGTACTGAGCCTTTGACCAAAGTTGCTTCGTGAGTTCTACCTCGACATTATGGCCTCCTGCATTAGGGCGACCAGGCTCGCCTTGAGGCTTCGTGATTATTTGCTCTCGACTTAGTGACTGAGTTTCAGCGGGTGGAGCGGACCGAAGTCGCATGGTCCCTGATCGTCTAAGCCGTTGTCTACTTTCATCAATGACCTCGGGTGAAGCTTCATGGATGGTGACCCGCCGTAATCTTTAACGTCCATGCTCATTGAAAATGGGCACAGATGTGGGTGCTTGCTCATCAGCGCGATGTCGATGATGGCCTTGGGCATCTACCTGGCATCCTTCATCATTGTTGAGTGCTCGAGTTTGCGTTTGCCGAAGTAGAGTAGGATTGGAATTCCCTGGGCTTGATGTCATTTCAGGATTGCTGGCTTCCTCATCGAGTCTTGCATGTTGTTGGAGCTGTTCACCTGAGAAAATAACTCGATGGGTGATCAAGGCTCGGGGAGGATAAGGAGTCGGTCTGAATCGGATGCGGTGCGAGATAAGAGGGCGATGTTTTTCGAGGTAGGGCATTGCATGCAAAAGGCGACGGTAAGATTTACTTTTCTTCAAGTACAGTGATGTGACAAATCCATCAGGCTTTCATCGCACCTTGTTCTTCTGACCCTTTGATGCGGAACTGCACACATCAGCGTTACCAAGGACTGCAAAAAGCCCTTGTCTATTCTTTCCTTTATTCTCTCTTGTTCTTTTTTGAATATCAGGGTCCAGTGGGTTGACATATAACTGAACATTGCTCTCGAACTCGTATCTTCAGGCTACTTCAGGCTGCAATCTATGGTGACCTCAGTCTAAATCATCTGAATGTTTGCCCTTCTCATCCTTTCTTAATAGCCTCCTTATTACACTCTCCGCCACTCTCTTAAAGGCTCTCGAGAAGCCATTAACTGCCTGGTATTCTCTCCCAATGGCCGCATTCTACTATCTGGAGGTCTGGGCTTATTCTTACTGAACAACCAGCACTTCCTGACCCGAGAACCAAATAGGCGACGATGACATGGTCAGAATATGGGATCTCATGAATTCTGAATGCGTTCAGACATTACGAAGCCAGAATTGGGCACAAATCACATCAATGGAATGGTTGCATCGTGACTCGTGTCCTGAGGGATATCCAGATTGGATTAGTGTTGGCACAGGTAGAGGGTCTCATACTCTCTGCCCTAAGGCAACAGAAGGAACGGTAGGTGATCTATCTCTGATCACTTCCATGTGTCACTCATTGTCTGGTAGAAATTTGTTTGGACCGAGGCATCGACATCATTCCCATTCAACGTCAATGATCCTGTCGAATCTCAGGCTTATGACGCCATTAACAGCAGGCTTGCACTAGCCAGTCACTCTGGCATACTTAAAGTATTTAAACTTCGCAGAAGTGAGGTCTTATATCTGCTGATGACTTCCCTGCTCTGACATCCACATAGAGAGTTTGATCCTTCTCTGGGAGGTCAATACTCAGACAGATATACCTCGATCTCTACATTTCTTTGGCTCTGGAAAGCGGTACCTTCTTTCATCTTTTCTTGAAGCAGGCGAAGTGTAAGGGCTTCAAAGCAAGGTGACTTAATACTAACTTGGCTGATAGTGTCTGCCAAAACGGAGAAGATTCAACAATTGAATGGAGGCGATTATTGTTAGGCGGGATGTGAGTCTATATTCATGATCTCATTTTTCAACAATGCTCATTAGAGCGTAGTGGAAACACAGTCATATCTCCAGATGGGAGTACATTGCTAGTCGATAATTTATCCACCAATAGCTTTGATCTCTACCGCTTTCCGGCAGGCAATCTTCAGACTTCAATTCCCTCAAGATCAATTGAATGCGTCGTGAAGAGTGTAGCTTTTGCTGAAGGTGGAAAGTTTGCCGTTTGTGGAAGTGATCAACGCTTTGCTCAGGTCATCGACATGGCCACACATAGACTGTGTCAGGAATTAGTATCCGAGAATCGTGAGCCCTTCTTTCTATGTTGCATGATCTATCTTGACTTCTTTGTGATGTATGTAGCATCTGACATATTTCAGACCATTGCAGCTGTTAGCCTTGGCGATCATCGACATCTAATTGCCTGTGGATCTTCCAGTAAGAACTCCACAATATATGTATGGGAAAAAGTTGTAAGTCCAAATCGTTGTACTACATGGAATGGTATTTCTAATGTACCCCTTCTAGGATTATAGTTTTGACAACCGATCGATACCAGCCCCGACATCAGTCCTTCAAACTCACACCAACACGTCACAAAATCGATATCACAAGCTGTTCGACACACTTCTTGTGGCTTTTATCAATTTTTTGCTCGTTTGTTTGTGGACTACTCAGTCAATCTGGATGCCTTATTTCTTGCAGGTACATGGCATCTGTCTTTTGGTTTGGGTAATCTAACTAAACGTCTTGCACAAGTACCTTGGGAAAGTCGGAATCAATGTCCCTGGTGCCGCACAGACTTTAATTGACCTCAACAGTCAACGCCAAGACCCTTCCCCACCCAGCGCCTCCTTGTTCATTGTCCCAGATTCAACTGATAACGCCATAGAAACTAGTTTGTACATTGTTCAGTCGACTTTGAGTAGTACTCAAACTGCGAAGAGCTTATCTACTCTCACCATCATGTAGACTAGAAAAACTATCATGTAGACTAGAAAAATGACAGTCTTCTATATTCAATGTGAACGCATTCATACGTATCTGGTCAATACATGTATCTCTATAGCCATGGCTGCCTCCGCATTTAGCAGTGTTATTGATTGCTTTTGGCGATGGCACAGCCACTTGGCACTTGCTTTTTGCTTGCGCTAAGCTTGATGATCTCCACCAATACCAGAGATCAGCAGCCCGAGTACAATGATTTACTTGCACTTGATTGGAAGGCCAGATGGAGGATAAACGAGCCAAATGGGAGACGTGCTGATGCACAGGACCTGGCGCCCCTTTGGTGCGTCCTAATTGCACAAACATGGCTCATGAGACTTGTGATTTATAGTGTTGGCAACTCGAATCACATCTCTCTGTTGTGGCAATGGACTTGTCTTGTGTTCGTTGTGCATTGATACTTAATAGTACTGTGACTGATGGTACTTAACAGATCACGTATTCTTCGACGAGGAATGACTTGGATATTGCTGTTGCGTTCACTTCTCTACAGCTATCTACTGTACGTCTCATCGTTTCATGTGTACTCATTTTTGGATTCTGTGAGTATCTAAAATCATCCGCATTCAATTTCTTGTTCTCCCTATAATCATTGCTTGTTTGGACGATATCTGTCTTATGATCGCTTGCATTTCCAAAGTTCTGTCTGCTGAGGAACTTAGAGACTCCTACATTCTAAACTTCACGTGGGAGATGGCTGGAAAGATAACAAATGATGATAGCAAGGGCGACAAGATTAAGAAGACAGATATTGATGCACGAGTCTCCTTCATTCTGGTTACCTACAGAGTTCCGTTATTCAATCCTTCATTGGTGAAATGTGCAGAACTAGGGGCAAGGTAACTGTTTTGATCTTTGACATTCATCACTAGATCACTGATATCCTTCTCGGTCTTTCTGAGCGGTACTGTTGCTTATGTCCCACAAATGGCTTGAACTAGAAATGACACTCTGTGAAAATGTTCATTTGGCCGGAGGATGACAAAACAAGATCTGTGTCTGACTGGTACTTGTAATCGCATACGATTGCGCTGAGGGACAAAGTGAGTCTTCTGAAGAGTCAGGAGAGGGAGTGTAGGACAGGGTTCGGACAAGGACAGGGATCGTTTGAGAGAGATCACTTGGAGAGGAAGAGGAGCTTCTTTACTTGGTGACGGGGACAGTCTTGCCAAGGAACGAAGGGTGGGTCTTCTCCATGTACACGCCTTGACATTAATGGGCAACTGGTCTGAGCCAACAGCTGCGCTGCATAAAAACCCTTTGGCTTGTGCTATATATGTTTCTTCATGCTATTTTCTTCCCTTCGATTTCTACCTCTACCCTCTATTCTCTACCCTCTACCCTCTACTCTCTACCCTTGCATATCTCCCACCATCTTTGGTCCTCGATCAGTACAGCATTGTGCCTGCTGAGCAGATTGCCAGTAAGCGGAATCGAACAGTCAATTTTTTGATTGATCGTAGTTCATCTAGATGACACATTGTATTTCTATATCCAATCACTAGCCACTGGTCTCTGCATTCTATGACCCCTCCTCCGAAGTTGTGTCTGTGCAACTCGCATGGCTGCCGCAAAACCTATGAAGCCAATGGAAGAGGTCATTACCTTCCTAAACGGACCTGGGACAGACATCAAGCCGATGATCGAGTCGCAAATTTAACCGAACAGTTCTCGTCTGTACACCTTAGAGTCGATGGGCTTCAGCAGTCGCTCGAATCCGCACAGAACCAGGCCATTAGAGCACAGGAGCTGGATATTGCGGTCTCACTTACTGCGGGTCAATCATATCCAAAAGAATTAACTCGTTCAACGCCTGGCCAGCATTCACTTCAGTACATGGAGGCGATGGGCATTCAATTACAACATCTTGTCGAAAAAATGGAAGGACTTGCATCTCCATCGCTGCCATGCAATGCTAGTGCGGTCATTAATGACCTCGGTTCTTTAGAACAGTGTATCCACAATGAAAGTGACAAACTCAAGTTACTTCGGGAAGGATGTGGTGGCGATGGGGCCTTACTGGAGATCCACAGGGAAATGAAGAGCAAGATCAACAAATCATTGCAAAAACTGGATGAGCTGAAGGCTTTCTGGAGTGAGGCATTGAAGAGAGAAGATGAGGAGCACAAGGCTAATACTTCTGAACGCGAGTATGATACCAGTGAGTTTGTAACAAACTTTATCAATGGTGTCATAGGTTCATACTTCATCACTCATCCAGGTCACCATTTCTATGACACCCTTCATCAAGTCAAACCTCTAGTACAGATCTCTATCCTTATGGTCGTTGCCTGCAGCATTATTCTGAATCTACCTCGAAGAGGTTGCTCCTGGTTATTTGCCACCACTCAGTTTATCATTCAAACGACCATTCTCAAGGCAATCTCTCTTATAAATGACCTTATTTCATCTACCCTGCACATCCGGTCCTTCCTTCCAGGCATTGAATCTCTCCCCTACTTTCAGTCCATACTCAGCGACTTTCCTCGCGATATTCGAACTGCCACACGCCAGTTTAATCTTGATGGCAAGAGAACAATCTATGCTACATGTCTTAAATGCCACGAGATATATCCACCTATGATTCACAATGGTATTCCTGTCTATCCCAGAACTTGTAGGCATAATACATATGGGCGTTTAACTTGTGACGGAGTTCTTGTTCGCCAAAAGCAAATGGATGGGCAAACAATCTACGTTCCAATCAAGCCATACATTGCATTCGATTTCAAAGATTGGCTCGCTGGCCTTCTCTCACGTCGAGGATATGAAGACATGATGGATGGTGCTTGGGAACGAATGGTGAATGAATCTCCTGATGCACTTATGGACGACATATTCCAAGGCTCAGTCATCCGAAATTTTCAAGGTCCAGATGGAACGACTCACTTCAGCCTATCGGGAGGCAAGGATGCTGGGCACTATGTCTTTGCATTAAATGTCGATTTCTTCAATCCTCTAGGGAACAAAATAGCAGGGAAGAAGGTGTCCATTGGTGCCATAACTGTTTCATGTCTCAACCTACCAATTGCAGTACGGAACAAACCTGAGAACATGTTTCTTGCAGGTATTATTTCTGGGGAGCCATCAACATCCCAGATCAATCCGTATTTGCATCCCTTAATTGATTCCTTCCTGGAACTATGGAAGGGAACTTTCTTCACACGCACTGCAAATTACGATGGAGGTCGTCTAGTTTTGGCAGCTCTTGTTGCAGTGGTTTGTGACTTACCTGCAGCTCGAAAGGTCGGTGGCTTCTCATCTCATAGCCACCGATATTTTTGTTCTATGTGCTGGTGTACTCGCTTCAATCATACGTACAATGACATTAATGTCAAATCTTGGATCTGCCGGACAAATGAAGAATGCCGCCAGCTTGCAGAGAAATGGAGATCAGCCCCTTCAAATGCAGCTGCACAGAAGTCTTTTGACAGATCAGGTGTTCGGTGGTCAGAACTCCTTCGTCTTCCTTATTATGAACCTGCACGGTTTCTTGTTGTTGACCCTATGCACAATCTGTTTCTTGGATTGATTAAGGAACATTTTCAAGGAGTCCTTGGCTACAATCCCTCTGGTCGACTTCAAGGTCAGCAGAACCCTTTGGAGGCATCACTTCATGTGGAAATTTCCGAGTCTCCCCAGAACCCCCTTCCCACAACTCCTCAAGAGAAAGCAAGTGTTCGAAAAATTATTCGGTGGATGGAAACACCTTTTGACTTTGAGTCGAGTGATCACACTGCCTTGAAACAGTTGGTCAAGCGGTGGAGCAGTGCCCACTTGGCTTCCTTGATCTATGTTGCAAAGGGTGTTGGTTGCATTTCAATGACCATTGATGCACAAGGTAAAGATGCATCTCTACCACTTCCAACTCGACCACTCAAAAAGATGCATGTGGCTGAACAACTTCTTGACTGGGTAAGTAATTATATTTTCAGCCCTGTGTACAGTAATAACTTCTTTTTAGCGCTTGAAACGAAGTAGAGCAATTGAAAATGCTGGCTTAGAGGAAAGTGACAATGAACGCAATCATCCTCCTTATCTTCAACATGGTATTGTCTTCACCACCAAGGAGATGGAGGTGCTTTGGAGAGATATAGAGAATCTGGTCAAACCATCTTGGGTTCAGTCACCTCCTCCAGCACTTGGAACGCCATCCTGTGGCAAGCTGAAATCAGACCAGTGGCGCATCATTGGCTCTTTATATCTTCCTGTCACTTTCATACGCATTTGGAGTGATTCACAGATTGAAGGTGCTCGATTACAGCGTCGACAAGAACTTCTTCAACTTACTATGCATCTCTTGTCTGCCGTTATAATTGCATCTTCTCAAGTCACCTCAGCTCAACACGCAGATGCTTACATGCTCCACATGATTGAGTATCGCAAACAGTTGAAAGTTCTTTTCCCTGGCTACCAGTGTCATCCAAACCATCACATTGCCCTTCATCTACCTGAATACATGAGAATGTATGGCCCTGTGCATGGTTGGTGGGCATATCCTTATGAGCGAGTGATTGGAATCCTGCAACGCTTTTCAACAAATTATAAAGAAGGTAATATTGTGAGATCGTGTCATTTGTGCTTATTTGAGCTAATTCTGTAACATGATCAGGTGAATATGAAGAAACCATTGGGAGATCATGGAATTCCTTGACCAATCTTCGTGCTTTCTTCACAAAATCAACCTGTCCTCAACCTATGCAGGCATGTTTCGAATTGTTCAAGTTACTTGTCCCTCCCCAAATCCGTAACCCTTTGGATGTTCAGGACATTCATTCGACTTCAGACGATGACAACTTGGAAGAAAACTCTACACCTTATGCATATGTTGGTCGTAAACCAGGGATCCTCTCTAGCTCTCTGCAAATTGCATTTCGGAAGCACCTTGGACCTAATGTTGTCATCCCATCTCGGGCAATATTCTCAAACTCTGCAACAGTGAACAATCAATCTTTTACTTCACTGAAGCACCACAAAGGAAACAGTGGTATACTTCGCATCCACAACACTGTTCCTTTCTGTATTGACAAAGTTGTCGAGTTCGAGGAATCTGCTATTGCCCAGTGTAACAGCCTTCGAGGAAAGTGGCTCATTGGGTATTCGATGAAATCGATCCAGTTTCAACATGATCCATATGCTAATTTCCCTTGTCTTGGAGCTACACTGTGGGGGACAGATTTAGAATCGCACCCAGAAGTCTGTCACCTGGATGATGTCTGGTCCCATTTCGCACAGCACCGCATATCCTGGGAAGGGAAGGATGCAACGGTTGTAGTATCCTTGTCTCGGGTGCGTGCGCTGTCTCCAAACTAACCTGTTGTTGATGCTCAGTGCTCACCTCTCCTATAGAAACTGCTGTTGTAGTCATCTTGCTCTATCTGATAGGACCCTCAACACACCTTTTATCAGACGAGCAGCTAGATTTACAGTATTACACTACAATTTCTTGTGCTTATCTTTAAATAATAATTTGAAATCTGATGCTTGAAGTTACCACTTCAGGCAGACTGTTGAAAACTCAGTTTGTGGATTTCAGAAGAGATCGCACCAATGGAGTGACTCCATCATTGACGATCATTGAGATTCCAAGTCATTTTCTCTTTTGTTGACTTCTCACACCACATCAACC
>JAGGAU010000293.1:0-11290 GCA_017657275.1 Termitomyces sp. T108
AGGGCAAGTCATGATGCAGGAGTCCTTGTTAGAGCCTGGGGTTTATGCAAGAAGTTGTGTGATGGCACCAGGATTCTTGCTAAAGCCTGGAGATTGTGCAAGGACACTGCAGGCATTGTAGTCGGTTGAGTGGTGTAAAAAAAACTTACAAAGCATGGGTCTTGCTTTGGGAGTGCACAGAGGCATAGAATGTGCAAAGAGGCAAGGAATCAACTGAGGGAAAGGTGTGGGCATGGGGTTTGAGCCAGGGTGATGCATTGATGCATGAATCATGATGGTTGCCTAATTGAGAAAGGAAGGCATCAGGGTTTGCCGGTGATAGGCTGGGGATTGCTGGAGTCAGTGCTGATAGTGGCGTCAATAGCTAGGGGTTGCTTGATAGAGTACCAGCAGTGGTAGCAAGTCATGACAAAACTGCTAGAAGCACAGGATTGCTTCCTAATGGCTCTACAGTTTCAAGGCTTCTAATTGAGGAACTCAGTGACTGCTAATAAGATAGAACTAATCTAATCATGATGCCAGATAAAGTTGCTAAAATCAGCATTAGTGCACCCAGCCTAGCCAAGTACTTATCAATGGACAACATAAGAGAAAAAGATCTTCTTTTTTTCTTTCTTTTTATTAGCAATTCTGAGGCTTTTAAATTGCCATCAGAACTTCTTTTCTGCAAAAGCTGGTAGCCACATGCCTCAGGCACTTCAAGAGTCTTGACGCTAGAAAGATGAGTGATGTTATCACCCACTTCAGAGCACACCCTACCACTCCATTTTCCCACCTCAAATTCAAACCTGCCACCCTGCCCCCCACCACAAATCCAATTTGTTACACCACAACCACTCCAGCCCTAGATTTGCCACTCCCCCAACCTCCACCTAGCAGATCATCTAGCAATCACCACTTGACCCCAACCATGAACTAATCTATCACTCAGCTTTTGGCAACCACCATGCCCAGCATTAGCATTAGTCAGTCTGAGCAAACCCCACATGCAACACTTGATACTCAGCAATCATTCTGGCAGCTACTCAATGATCATTTTCAGCAGCCCACAGCTGACACCTGATGTCAAATCCATTGACATGCTGACCCCAACATCACCACCCATAAACTGGCCTATTCAGTAGGAAGTCCAGCATACAGTTACAGATGTGTTGCCAAGTACATCTTAGAGTCCTCTGCAGTACAACTATATAGTACTCTAGGACTGATCTGACTCAGTCCAAGACCCTCCAGTACTCATGCATTATCTAATTTCTTGCCTCATATTTGTCTGATTTGCCTCATTTACTCTTATTCATTTTGTGAACTATCTCCATTTTCTCTTTAAGTTTCCTCAAATTTTATACTTGTTTCAATCTTGTCTTGTCTTCATTATCTCTATTATCTCACTTCTATTTCACTTTCATTTTCTCACAGCTTGTCTTGCCTCTTGTCTTGCCTTGCTCCCTCCAGAACAGTCCTGGACTTATCTTCTTGCCCTCCTATTAACATCTTCTGTCCTGGAGCTCCTTGTACAACCCTGAGCCCACTCTAGCACTGTGAGACTACAACCCTCCCACCACCAATTAGCCCCACCCCTTGTAAAAACCCCCAGAACTGACTTCAGACTTTGTCCTTCCAGTAAGATATTATATCCATAACCACTTCAAGTCTGCTCCATAAGATCTTGCTTAGGAAGAAGCTCCTGCAGTCAACAGAACCTAACACACTCTTTATTGTTGAGATTATAAAAGATGGATGGACAGTAACAAAGTTTCTAAAGCCACAAAGAAGTTAGATGAATGCAGTTGGTTCAAAAAAGAGTCAGACATACTTCAGAGTTGGCAGGCAAACAGAGATAGAGAAGAAAGGG
Source organism: Termitomyces sp. T108 (assembly GCA_017657275.1). NCBI lineage: Eukaryota > Fungi > Basidiomycota > Agaricomycetes > Agaricales > Lyophyllaceae > Termitomyces > Termitomyces sp. T108. The sequence continues at coordinate 1,853 of JAGGAU010000293.1, forward strand.
CAGTTCCTCTAGGAAGTAATAGGCAAACCCAAGCAACTAGCAGCTTCTAATACACTAACCAGGCCTAAGGAGCCTGATAGTTATGCTTCCACCATTCAACAAATAGATGCTAGATATGCTCAAGGCAGCACTACTGCAAACTCAAGCCACATCTAACCTGTATATGACTAGTATAGAGCTACTAGATCTATAACAACCTCATAGTAAGGAATCATCAAAACAAGAAAGAATGGAATTAAATAGGATGTTGGCTAAAAAGTAAAAGACCTGAGCAGCCTCATCAAGGAGCTAGTATGAATAAAGAAAGACATTTCTGAAGCTAATAGATCAAAAAGCACAAGGAGGACTTTTCTTATAGGAAAAATACAGATCCAAAATGAATGCACCCTTTCAATGATAATGTTTGAGTTTTCCTGTATCTACTAATAGTTATGTCTATAGCCTGATACTGTCAAAGACTAGACTCAAGTTCTTAAATTATGCATATAGATAACTTGTAACATCATCACCATTCTTTTGTGGCCCAACATAGGGCCCAACTTCAAATTCATCAAGTCCATATATCCAACAACCAGATACAGAACTTCTCTAATAACAACACAATTTGCATCTTGCTGCACAATCAAATCCCACTAGACTGAGTCAACCATGCTTATATGTATAGTGTAGTCTACTTGGAATAGCAGTTCTACCAACCCCCAATGTCATTAAATATCTTCAAAGAGGTCAATGACAAGTGCATGCAGCATTTAACCATATATAAGACTCTTTTTGCTATCCTAGTTGAAAAACCCTTTATAGCATATATAAATTAGGTAAACTCAAGTTCACTACTCAAATCATGTCACTGACATGCTTTGTGCTAGCTAGCATGAATAGATCTTAGGTGTACACTTGTATCTTGAATATACAGCATCATTGATGCCAAAATTAATGGCTCTACTGCACTGACAGTGCATGTAAGTACAAGTGGTGCACTGGCACAAATTGTGTTCTGTGAAATGACTACCAGTAACTTTAAAATAGCATCATTAATCTTTTTAGGCTCTGTTACTGAAGGATTTAAATTTAAAGTTGGCATTGTTGCTAGAGGATTACCAATAATATGCTGCTCAATTCAGTAATCCTTGGCAACATATTCTAGTACTGGTATGGACTTTTAATGCCACTAGTAATAGAGGTGGTATGAGGCTAAGGATATAAAGCATGAAAGGTACTGTCATTTTCACAAAATTTGTGCAATGCTGCAGATGCTTAGTAAAACAAGTGCTAAGCATAGGATCAATAGCAGTAATTACTTGCCAAAAGTAGTGTGGTGATAGGGGCCAAATAGGGCTAAGGACAGGATGCAGAAAAAGCCCTGGAATTTTTGCTTAACATGGTCAGCTGGCAACAATAGTGGCAATGGTAGCAGTACTAGCAGTAGCAGTAGCATTGGTGGGGGTGAGCTCAATAGTGGTACTGGTAATCACTGATGGCAAGAGCATGGAAAACAGTGCAAGTCATTGACAGTAGGATCAGTAAATAATTCTAGACCTTGTATCAGTGGAGCAATGCAGAGCAGAGCCATCAAATACCCTAGGTGAGATAATCTAGGGCAGGAAATCAGAGTTGGTCACCATAAGCACTATACATACTGTATTATATCTTAACCAATGGACAAGAAAAAACTTTTTCAAGAGTAGAGATCTAAATTCCAGTGGGTCAAGCCAGTCCTTTTAGGCAGCATAATCTCATACTCATGTTTTATAAATCTTTCATCACTAAGCCATGAACCATTTCAGCTTCTGAACTTGCTTTTCACATACATTGTTCTATTCCAACCTCAACTTCTTTTCTCAACTTAGCCTCATCAAAACTCATCTTAATCTCTAACCCTTCCTTGGACCATGCCTTTATTTCAATTATCCTATAGTTCTATCAGGAAAAAGTTGATGAATGGCACAGATGTAACTCAAGAAGTTTTGTAGCAGTATATATTGATGCTTGTGGAATTATAAGAAGGCATACAACTTGAAATAGACCACAGCAGATTGGTGTTGCTCAGAAGACATTACTGTTATGTTTAATGAATCAGGTTTATCAGCCTTATTATAAGCACATTATTTATATAGTCAAATTCACATTTTAAATCAGATTTCAACAGCATTACAGTCAATTACTTCTTCTAAGAAGTGGCATAAGCACAAATTAGATGTTTCTCACTTTAGAGTTTAGAGATGTAGAGCAAATGTTTATATACAAAGGAATAAGTGCAAATTTCTGCAACTTCACATGGAAAAATGCATCTTCATTGATTATTCATCCAGTTACAAAGCATGGTTGTTTTACAATCCTAACAACAAGAAGACTGTAATTTCTGAAGGAGTAAAGTTTAATGAGTGCTTCTTTCTTGGTTTGTGCCTGACTAGGCCAGTAATACCTTCTACACTTTCTTTACCACCTGTGGATTTTGATATCTCAACTAGAAGTGCAGTAAATGAGTTACCTGCTGTTGAAAATGAAGGGGGTGAACCATTGCTTTTCCAAGTGCTAGTAACACCTCCTACACTTTCACTACTTCCATTACATCTCAAAACACCTCCACCAGCTTCTAGACCACTTGATCATAAATTAAGCCCTCAGCCAGCTGCTCCAGCACTCAGACTATGCCCAAATAGACTCAGACATCATCTAGCACAACTTTCTGCTCCTCCATCACTTCCACTTGCTTTAAGACACTCCAAGTGCAATGTACAGCCTCTCAGAAATTGATGAGTGGTGCAATATCAAGAACCTGTCCACAACAGTTCTGATGAAGAGGGGCAAGTGCAAGGTGAATTGGAATTGGAGTTGATCCTGGTTTTGAAGATGTTCAATTTGCTGAAATGGTTAGCTCTTCAGATTCTAGAACATGGCTATTGGCAGTGGATGAGTATTTTGCATCAAGTGCAATGCAAATAGCTCAATTGAGAGGTTTGAAGCTAGACTTGTTGCAAAGAATTATGCACATTTTATCCTGCCTCTCTGCATCTATCTTTGCTATTGCTAGCATTGAAGACATGGAATTGCGCTCTGTAGATATCACTTCTGCCTTTCTAATAGTGATCTAGAGGAAAATGTCTATATACTTCAACCAAAAGGGTTAAAAATATGGGTCTATGAATAGACATTATCATACTAGCTTTCTTCAAGCATAAAAAGGTAAAGTACAAAAATCCTACAAAAATAGATTAATTCATTTGCATAACTTTTAAATAAGAATTCAAAGAGCAGAAATTTATTTTATTTCTTTTGTTTTATTATTTGCATGATACACAACTGAAATTGTAAATTGATGGACTGGTGCAACAAGAAAAGTCTCATTACTTAGAACAAGCATTTATCTATCGCTATGAAGAGAAAATATATGCAATGCACAAAACTTAGCTTAACAAGCAAGAATTACAATACAAAAAGATGAAAATTGCTTTTGGCAAATTTTCTCAGTGAAAAACAACATCACATATCTACATTTTCCATCTTTAGAAAAAGATTGAATTAAGCTTGGAGTGTTATTATGTTCATTAACTTATTCTTTTAATTTGGAGCAAGAGTTTTTTTTTGATCTGATGCTTATATCAGGATAAGTGTTTTATGAAAGGGAGAACAGGACTAGCATCATGATGAGTACATTTTGAAGAATCTGATAATTTTTATCACATTCATTCTTCATGTGATTCTATTCTATCACATGCTTTCTCCATGCAATTTTTTTCTATCATACATTTGCCACATGTTATTATTCTTTATTCACATGTTCATAGCTTCCTGACAGTATATAAATTGTAAATAAATTACCTGAAGTCCCCAATTTTTCTGACTTTGGACTTCAGCTTTAGTGACAGATTTTGTCCTCTGTGTTTTGCCTGTCTTCAACATAATTATGCTTGCATTTGCTTGGTGTTACTTTAATAATGAAGCTTAGCCAAGCATGCTCTGAAAAAGAGTTGAGAAAATTGAAAAAAGAATTAAAATCAATGTTTTTGGACCAAAGAAATCTATTTAGTTTCTGGCTCTTCATAAGCAGAACAAAAAAATAACATAAAAACTATTATGCTGGCCTTCACAAATTAGGTACAAAGATTATAGAAAGAGATTAGGCATGAAAAAATTAGTTTTCATGTGAATTTATTCTTCTTTTCTTTTGATTCTTTATTTAACTAAAAAAATTATTTCATTTGCTATAAGAGATGTTAGCTAACAACTTTAAATAGTTTGATAAAGTCTTAGAAAATCTAGATTTCAATCTTAATGTAAAGCTGATTGATGGACTTCATCAATAAAGATGCAGCTTTATAATTGTGCAACTTGAAGGATTCATTGATGCATGAAATAATAAACTTGATGCAAAAATCAATGTGCATGTGGCCTTAAAAGAAGATATGAGACTTTCAAGCATAGTCAAATGAGTTATCCATGTAGAAATTGGTGCAGATTTGAAAATCAAGAATGAGGCAGACTTTGGAGACTGAATCCATAATGATTTGAATGCAGAGGTTGGAATCAAGATTATACTTGGTTTCAATTGTAGGTAAGTCTTTTTTTTGTCCATTCCTCACTCATTGTAGAAATTTATAGGTCAATGACAAATCTGACCATTTGTGTTCACAGATGCAATATGATCTTCACCCATCTTAAATGTTTTTTTTTTAATTTTTGTAAACATTTGATGCTTAATTGTACATATGCAAACTATAGATATAGTGTATATATCATAATTTGAACTTATACTCATTTTTGTGAATAGAAAAGACAGCTAGCAGCTGCTAGATAGGCTTTTTTTAACAAGTTGTTAATTATAAATGAAGGCTGAGTACAACAAAACCACCTAGGAGCTGCTTCTACCTAATGGATCGATCAATTGGCTAAAAGCTAATATACAGCATTTGAACAAGGACAGCTGGCAACTACTAAATACCTCTTTCATCATGTCATTGATCATCAAGGAAGGCAGAATAGAACAAAGACACCCAGCAGCTGCTAGATGAGCTCATACTAACACATTATTAATTGTATAGAGAATTTAGTTAAGCCATTCATGCTATTTAAAAATCATTATATTGCTTTGCATCTGCTTGAATACCTCTATACATATACATAGTTAGCGATAACTTTTTATATAAAACATTGCTTCTACACATAGAAACTGTGTAATCTTTTGGCAAGTACTTGACAATGCTTTGACTGAATTAGAGAACCTTGCTTTTCCTCAACCTTTTGCTCAATCAGTGCATATGTTTGGCTGAAATTCAATTGATGGCCACACCTAATAAAGAATCAAAAATTGCATGCTGCAGTTGTACCTTTAAAAGCAAATAAATTTTCTCTGCTTGTTTCTTTTGAACTGATTCTGGAGCTTGTTTTGTGCTTTAAACATGTTAGATCCAGTGAAAATGTAAGTTTTATTATTATTTTTAATTGAAAATTTCTAAGGGCAAGTTTAGAGGCATCAACAACTAATCATTCTACAGAATACACAAGTTCAATAATTTATTTGCTTGTCATGGCTTTTGTGAACAAAGGAAATAGCAAAGCATGTCCTTAAACTTTCAATTGCATTAAGTGCTAAACACATATTTGAACATCTACAGAGGTCCACTTGTTTTCAAATCCAACTATGATTTTCCTAGTTTTGATGATGCTTCACCTAAAACACACTACTGGGCCTATTGCCTACTTTGAATATTGCATGCACAATGCATTTATGATTAAAAATGCATTGGTGAATCAAAAGGAATATCTTGACTACCTATCTATTGATTGGAAATGGATGCACATGTTCCATAGATTATTGAAAAGCACATACAGAAAGAACAGAATCTATTGTGTGGGTTCAAGTTGCAGTGCCACCATTCCACTATTGCAAATAATTTTTGACCAATATTACTGTTGCATATTCATTCATTAATGATTGACAGAATCTTTTTGCTGCAGCCAAGAATAACATGATTATGGCTATTTTTAACCAATGCAATACTTCAGAAACACTTCATTGCGTGAAAAGAAGATGAAATTATTTGGAACAAGCTTGCTTTTTGGGTCTTCACTCTATTATTATGCACAGTCAGAAGGCTTGTTAGTTAGAGACTGAATGCTTGGTGGATTTCCAATACAAAGCACAGAATTAACAGAGTATAAGATAACAAATATCTTTATAATTCTGTCAAATATGTGGTTGAATTTTCCAATGTTAAAGATGGGGTTATGAGGTGGTAGCTGTCTTCAAATCACTTGTTTGATGCTGCAAAATTTTGTTGAGCTAGCAGTGGATAAAAATGTAGAAGTGGTGGTGCAGAGGCAATAATAGTTGATTCAGGATTAGTAGTTTTGATAACTGGGTCTGAAGTGCTAGAGGCCAAAGGCTATGGTGTGCTAAGTTCAGGAGCATTAGGGGCCACAGTGAAGGCAGTTGCCAAAGGCTTATAAATTTTTAAGAATTGTTTAGGCTGTCAAATTTTTACACCATTAAAGACTTAATTTTTAGTGACTTCAATTTTTGTTCTACCAATTCAATGCATCACATAAGTGCTGTTCCTGGTGACTTAGTTGCTTCTCCTAAACAGACCTCATGAAAAAATTGCTGTTTTAGCATTTAGGTTAGTGTTGCCAGTAAGAGTTGCTAATAAACTCCTTTGACATGTACTCTTTAATCCTTGTCATTTTATAAAGCCTTGATTTTGACATTTAGAGCATTCTCAGCATAAGCCTTGAATGTCTTTTAAAGGCATTGAATGCATTACTTCTTCATAGCTGTAGGCTTTGAAGCTAGTGCAATCATCAATGAATGTAATCCAATAGTAATAGCTCCCAATTGCAGCAACTGAAAAAGGGCCATGCAACTCTTAATGGCTTCAATTAACTGCTACTAGAAGAAAAAGGATTAGAATGCATTTTGCCAGCCAAACAAGGTTCACAAATAGAATCAGGCTTTGCAGCAGAATTTAAGTTCAAACCAACTACCAACTTGTTATTGATCATCTTTTTGACATCTCCATAATTATGATGTGCAAATCTTTTATGCCAAAAGTCTAAATAAAGTGGTAATGTGCTGAGTAAGATGGACATCCAAGCATTCTGGGAGTGAAGATAGGCCCTCATTTCCTTGACCCATGGAGTTATAGTTGTATGGAGTTATAGTTGTGGAAATTAAGTTTGTTGAAAAGTAGAATAGAAGCAGGCATGTGAAAGAGTTGGTGTGAAGTGTGGAGTGCAAAATGCAGTTAAAAAGCATCAGATAAATGCCAGGGTCTAGTGTGCCAGAAGAAATTTAACCACAATCCAAATAATACAACTGGCAAGATTCCTGTAAGATTCGAAGTGGTGCAGCAGGAAGATGAGGTATAGTAAGTCTAAGTAAACAACTACAGACTCTGCAATTATAACACCTCCCAATTAGGCAGGTCAGGCTTCACTGGTGAGAAAAAGCAGCCTCACTTAAGGGTCACTATTGGCAACTTAACTTTCTTCTTCAAAATCCATATCTTAAGGTTGCTAGCATATAACATACTTCTTTGAATGATTGTTTGATGTCTTAAGCATGCTCTGTTGTAATCCCTTTATTTAACAATAAAACAACTTTCATCATTAGCAACTCTACTGGCATACAATGCATGGTACTCACATTCCTTTGAAGTCATCAAAAAGAGAAACTCACTAAAACTTCAGCATTTACCAAGCAACATCCAGAAAAAAGATCAGTATGTTTATCCACCATCAAAGAAGTAATTGAAGAAGATATCATGCTATATTTTATATGAAAATAATGCTAATGAAAGCTTTTTTTCTGCAATTACTCTTCATAAAAAAGAGTCAAATAAAGAAAGATATGATGAACCTGCTGTCAAATTGGTGGCTGTTTGTCAATTTGCTAGCTAGCACAGGAAAATATGAGTGTGCATCATAGCTTCACTGTGACATTTCATAGCTGAAAAGTTTTCTTCAACATCAAAAATGAACCAATAATGAGCTTTGAGCTGGACTCAAACTGTAATTATATATTCTAGCAATAAAGAGAATACAGTGTAGTGTATACACACTTATATAGAAAATTGCCACCTGCTGACTATGAAACTTTGTCATCTGTTGATCATGGAGAAAATATCACTTACCCAGTTACCTGCTAGACAAACTTGTAGTTACAATCATAAGGTAGATAAAGTGAAAAAGCTTAAAAAAAAAGTCATTTAATCACATGCAGCCCATGCACATTTGGTTTTATGTTATTTGGCTGTGGATTTGTGTTATTAACAACAATTTAAAAACTATAAATGTATTCTTGATCAAGTTGCTGACAAATAGTCCCTGATGACTGTTCATGCTACTCCACATCCAAACTTGCCACCCTGTCCCCTACCTCCAAATTCAACCCACTCCACCACAACCAGTACCTCTGAGTTTACTGCCCCCCTGTCTTTAATTTAGCAGATTGCCCAGCAATGATTGCCTGCAAATTGCTGAACCCTGATCCTGAAGTAATTTATTACTTGGCTCCTGGCAACCACCCCTGGCATTGGCATTTGTTTCAGCAAATCCTGTGCACTGCATCTGACACCTAGCAATTACCCCAGAAGCTACTCAGCCAATCACTTAGTGATCACTCCTGTCACTTGGCAATTACTCCTAGCAGCTGCAGCCAACACCTGATGTCAAACTTGACCCTGATGCCACTATCCAGGAACCAGCCTATTTAGAAAGTCTGGCATACAGTTATAAATGTGTAGCAAGTATGTTTTGGAGCTCTCTGCAATATGACTATACAGTACTTTGGAACTGATCTAACTCAATCTGCCTTTCTAATACTTTAAGCATAGATAAACAGCTTGTACAGTATGTCTTGATATAAAAAATGAATTATCTCTGTTTTTTTTTTTTTAATTCTTTGAAGTCTTTCTTAAATTTTTACATTTTTCTCAAGTCTTATATTCATTTTAATCTCATCTCATCTTCATTATCTTCATTGTCTTCATTGTTCTTTTGAAGCTCATTTTGCCTCTTGTCTTGCCTTGATTCCAGTCTTTGTACTCACATAGGACTTTGTATTTGTAACTACTTTGAGTCTGCCTTAGGTCTCACTTAGGAAAGAAGCCTCTGCAGTCAACAAAACCTGATAATAATGAAATATTGAGCTCAAAATTATATCTTCAGAATGTGGCTATAGAATTAGCATTAATGGGACAACTACACATATAATGTTTTAAGTGGTTTATGCAGAACATATGCTGCTAATCAACACCAAGAAAAGCACAAAACAACTGCAGGTTGCAATCTAATGTCATTGCAGCATTGATCAAATGATCAAAAACATACTAGTTCAGAACAAAAATAGCCAGACAGTGCATCTGGCACAGAAGAAACAGTTGAAGCAGTGGAGCCTATTATTTTTGAATACTGGCACTGTATTGCTAAAGTTCTTGCTAA
>JAGGAU010000294.1:0-16395 GCA_017657275.1 Termitomyces sp. T108
CTGGCTATTGAGAAGTATGTCTCGTTTAGCCAGGAGGTTTTCTCTAATGTCAAGAAATGGAGTTGGGCTGAGAAGTTTAAAGCAACTGTCTTTGAGTCTAGTATGAGAGCTATCTTACAAGCTGCTGAATTTTCGCAAGATGTTTTAATGCAAGAGGATGATCCTCTTTGTAGAAGGTATTCACATTTTTTTTTCATTTGTTTTTTTTTTTAGCTAATGCTGTAATTTTCTTCCAAGTTTTGTGGTGGCTCTTCCTTCTGCTAATATGACACCATGAATCTTCAGGACATATAAGGTGTCAGCCAATCAAGGTTATAATTGTACTGTGGTTCAAGCTGCTCGTGCCACTACTGCTGCTCCTCATCTTTTCAAGCCTGTGTTCATTAGGTCTGGTGGAGTCTCTGAATCCTTTCTTGGTGCAAATTTGTGCTATAGCAATTCAACTAAACTTGCTTTAGAAGAAGCTAAAATGGTCTTTGGTCTTTCTCAGCCAGTGGCATGTTTAGTAAATATAGGAGCAGGAAACTCTGGTCATATTTCTTGGGATCATAATGCTTTTGGTCTAAAAGTCATGGAACTTCTTTATCGGATAGCTACTGATTGTGAAAGTCAAGCTGAAGATTTTGAAAAGAATTATTTGCAAATACCTGGTTTCTTTCACAGACTCAGTGTCAATCAAGGTTTTCAAAAGATGGCTGTAGATGACTGGAATAGACAAGGAGAAATTCAGTCACATACTATAGCCTATTTGCAGGAGGCCAAAACCACAGATCAATTGGATAATCTTGTAAACACTTTACATGACTGTCCTCATAAAACTACTCTTAAGGCTCTTCGTATGTTATTCAACTTCATTGATTGTATTATTTGTGACATTTTTTTCTAGGAGGTGGATCTACCAATTCTTTCAATAAAGAAACACCTTTTGAACCTATACAAGCACTCCTCCCTATTATTCCTCCCCCATCTCCACTATTCATTGGCAGAATGGACATTCTGTCAGATCTTGCAAAGTGTTTTGATCCTGATAAATCTTCATTAAAGATGCAAGTGCAACAACACTATGTACTGCATGGTTTTGGTGGAACAGGAAAGACACAAATTGCACTTAAATTTTGTCATCAATTTGGAAGCAGGTATGGAAACAGCTGCATTTTTATCAAGTTGTAGTCTGATTTGATTAATAGATTTTCTTTTATATATATCATAAATGCCACTTCTAAAGCATCAATTGAACAGTCCCTGAATTTACTTGCTCAAAGTGTTAAATTGACTGATATCACACCTGCTGCTGCTCTCACATGGCTTTATTACCAAAAAAAAGAATGGTTGATGGTCTTTGACAATGCTGATGACCCTGACTTGGGCTTGTATGAATTCTTTCCAGCTTGCAATCATGGAAACATTCTTATAACAAGCAGAAATGAAGCACATAAAATATATGCACCTAAAAATCATCAAAAAATACAGGAATTGACACTTGAAGATGCATTAGCAGTTTTTTATAAAGCTAGTAATAGAGAAAATGATGAGGAGGAAGCTGCAAAAGAGCTTGTTCAAGAATTGGGTTTTTTAGCATTAGCTATTGTTCAGGCAGGAAGCTATCTTCTTCACAATCAATATATAAAAGTGAAGCAGTACCTTGAAAGCTATAAGAGAGACATGCCAAGATATCTTGCAGGAACAAGAAAGCAAAAGATAGACAATTATCAACTGTCTGTTTTTGCTACTTGGGACTTGAGTTATCAAAAGCTGGATGAAAAAGCAAAAGCTATTCTTATGTTTTGTAGTGTGGTACATAACTCTAAGATACCTATGTCAATGCTTGAGATAGCATGGAGAAACCTCTCTATGACTTGTGAAATAGACACACAAGAGTTACAAAAGTTTCTTGGAAGATTTACTATAAATAACAAAGAATGGAGTGATGAGTTGCTTGAAGAAGCACTTGATATGCTTAGATCTTATTCATTAGTGGAGATAAAAGGGGAGAGTGCTATGCTATTAGAGATTCATTCACTTGTTAATAGCTGGGCTTTTGAGTTATTATCAAAAGATGAGCAAAGAAAGGCCAAACAATGTGCACAACAGCTATTTTATTGTTTGAAAGAAAAGAATTTGGAATATAATGATGCTGCTAAATGGGTGCTGCATGTGCATGCATTGATGAATTGTTTGAATTATAAATGTGAAAATTACAAACTAGCAAAGAGATTGGGGAGGATTTTCTTTGTTGCATACTTTTGGAGTGATGCTGAACAGCTTCAGCAGCAGGTGCTAAAGGAGTGCAAGAAAGAGCTTGAAAGTAATCATCCAGATACTATTGAAGCCATGTCTAACCTAGCTGCAACCTTTAGTAATAGTGGAAAGCTAGAGGAAGCAGAGAAGCTTGAGCAAGAAGTGCTGGAGTTTAGAAGGGAAACTTTTGGAACTAGTCATCCAGATACTATTGGAGCCATGTCTAACCTAGCTATAACACTCTGGAGATGTGGAAAGCTAGAGGAAGCAGAGAAGCTTGAGCAAGAAGTGCTAAAGTTTAGAAGAAAAGCTTTTGGAACTAGTCATCCAGATACTATTCAAGCCATGTCTAACCTAGCTATAACATTCTGGAGAGGTGGAAAGCTAGAGGAAGCAGAGAAGCTTCAGCAAGAAGTGTTGAAGTTTAGAAGAGAAGCTTTTGGAACTAGTCATCCAGATACTATTCAAGCCATGTTTAACCTAGCTGCAACCTTTGGTGAGGGTGGGAAGCTAGAGAAAGCAGAGAAGCTTCAGCAAGAAGTGCTGAAGTTTAGAAGAGAAGCTTTTGGAACCAGTCATCCAGATACTATTCGAGCCATGTCTAACCTAGGTGCAATCTTTGGTGATGGTGGAAAGCTAAAGGAAGCAGAGAAGCTCCAGCAAGAAGTACTGAAGGTTAGAAGAGAAGCTTTTGGAACTAGTCATCCAGATACTATTCAAGCCATGTCTAACTTAGCTGCAACCTTCAGTAATGGTGGAAAGCTAGAGGAAGCAGAGAAGCTTCTTCAAGAAGTGCTGAAAGTTAGAAGAGAAGCTTTTGGAACCAGTCATCCAGATACTATTCAAGCCATGTCTAACCTAGCTGCAACCCTTAGTGATGGTAGAAAGCTAGAGAAAGCAGAAAAACTCCAGCAAGAAGTGCTAAAGTTTAGAAGAGAAGCTTTTGGAACCAGTCATCCAGATACTATTGGAGCCATGTCTAACTTAGCTATAACATTCCAGAGAGGTGAAAAGCTAGAGGAAGCAGAGAGGCTTGAGCAAGAGGTGCTGAAGTTTAGAAGAGAAGCTTTTGGAACCAGTCATCCAGATACTATTCAAGCCATGTTTAACCTAGCTGCAACCTTTGGTGATAGTGGAAAGCTAGAGGAAGCAGAGAAGCTCCAGCAGGAAGTGCTGGAGATTAGAAGAGAAGCTTTTGGAACCAGTCATCCAGATACTATTGGAGCCATGTCTAACCTAGCTATAACATTCCAGAGAGGTGGGAAGCTAGAGAAAGCAGAGAAGCTTTTTCAAGAAGTGTTGAAGACTAGAAAAGAAGCTTTTGGAACCAGTCATCCAGATACTATTCAAGCCATGTCTAACCTAGCTGCAACTTTTGCTGATGATGGAAAGCTAGAGGAAGCAGGGAAGCTTTTTCAAGAAGTGTTGAAGTTTAGAAGAGAAGCTTTTGGAACTAATCATCCAGTTACTATTCAAGCCATGTCTAACCTAGCTGCAATCTTTGGTGATGATGGAAAGCTAGAGGAAGCAGAGAAGCTCCAGCAAGAAGTGCTGGAGATTAGAAGAAAAGCTTTTGGAACCAGTCATCCAGATACTATTCAAGCTATGTCTAATCTAGCTGCAACCTTTGGTAATGGTGGAAAGCTAGAGGAAGCAGAGAAGCTTTTTCAAGAAGTGGTGATGATTAGAAGAGAAGCTTTTGGAACCAGTCATCCAGATACTATTCAAGCCATGTCTAACCTAGCTGCAATCTTTGGTGATAATGGGAAGCAGAGAAGCTTTTTCAAGAAGTGGTGAAGATTAGAAGAGAAGCTTTTGGAACCAGTCATCCAGATACTATTCAAGCTATGTCTAACCTAGCTATAAGTCTCAGAAAATGTGGGAAAAAAAAGGAAGCAAAGAAGCTTGACAAAGAAGTGTTGAAGCTTAAAAGAGGCCTTTCAAATTAGTTATCCAGATATCATTTATCAAAGCTACATGGCAAATATCTCTAAAAAAATACAAAAAGGTAAACATAATAAGGAAAAAAATTGCAACATATTGACTCTATGACTTTTAAAAAAACATCAATAATCTATAACTTTGTTCATGCATATGTAATTTCATGCAATACATAAATAAAATATGTTAGTGTTACATGTTTTCAACAAGTTTTTCTTCAAAACTCGAGGAAATTTCCTGAAGTAAGAAATTAAAGCATTCAAAGTTATAAATGACAACCAAGGACAATATGTTCTTACTTCATTGTTTGTAGTATTCAATATCTACTGTAACTTACACTGTATGAACTGTAATCTGTTTGCAACAAAGTTTTACACATTGTGTAGCTTAGGGCTAGTTTAGTAACTTGCAATAATATATTTAACTAGTCAATCAAAATTTATCAAATATCTACCATATGAGCAAAAAGTGTGGAAACCTGCACAACTTTAAAAATCAAACATGTCACAGATCTAATCACTGCATGCAGAGAACAATGTTTTTTTTGCAAAACAATGCAAAAAAATGATAAAATGATTCAATTTATTTCAAAATTTTATTTAAATGTTTTGTCAAAATTCTAGAGAAAATATTGTAACTGAATCATGCCCAATTTTATTGTGGCTGTGAATAATGGAAGTTATGTTACTATATTTTTTCTATGCTTTTGACAAAAACATTCAAATAAAATTTTGAAACCAATTGGATCATTTTTACTGTGTTTTTACATTGTTTGGCAAAAGAATGTCATTCTCTGCACCCAGTGAATTAGATGCATGCTTTGTGCACAATGGTGCATTCATACTATTCTCTGCAGCCTGTTGATATTCATAATAGCTATGGTTCTTAGCACAGAAAAGCCTTTGTTGCTGCTGTTGTGGCCCTTACTTTGAAAGGAGTGTAACTGATGCATAGTTTAATAGAGCTGCTAAGCTCTATATTATGTAATAACGATATATTAAAATGCAGTACTTCAGATAAAATAGCTTCTTGTCATATACCATAGTATTAGAACCATATCATCAATCTGGTTCTCTTATATGACTAAAAAATCAGAAACCATTTGAGAGGAGCTGCCATCATAATCACACATTGTACTGTGAACAATGGTACATTGTTCACCTACATACATATATGAACATTTGTGATAGAGCATCCACAGCCATTTATACTAGACTGAGGTAAGTTACTTATATGCTACACATATATATGGACTACTGACTGTACCATAGAATTGTTCTGATACTGTTCTTAGGAACAGTTAATCTCAGTCATTTATAATGGACTGAGGAATTGTTCCAATACTGTTCTTAGTCTTACAAAGTCCAATTTCTAACAAGGGAAGGCATGTTCAAATGGTTGCATATGCTTATATTACCAACGTTGTTATCTGCTTTTATGGCAGATGCCATCAGAACTTGTACAGGTGAATGCATAAAGAGTTGGTTGAATGGACTACAAATTTTGCATGTCATTGACCATGTAAAGTGGTTCAGCCATGACAACTGGATTTACACTCTTGAAAGGAGTGCTTTTTATGAGGGCCTGCTACTTAAATGTTCTTCATGGAGTGCTACAACCCCAAGCTCTCCATAAATATGAAAAGCTCCAATATGTAGCTATTTTGGTGCTTTCTGGGGGTGTCAGTGCCCCAAAGAAATTGTTATAACAGCAAAATCAAAATTCTCTCCTACCTGCAATGTAATAGTTGATTGTGTGCTACACAAATTACCTGTTGGTGATTACCACACTTTAGCTTTCCATATTCCCTGGACCAAAATAACTCATTTTTAGAAGCAGACTGCACTTTGACAGAGACCAACAACATTTTCTGCCCAGTTTTGGCCATGGCTTGGCATTTATCTTTTGATAAGCCTCCCAAAACCATGTCTTTATTTTGATACCAAGAAAACAATCATGGTGCTTGGAATGAAGGAAATGACTAGCAGTACTAGTAAAATTAACTTGACATCATTGTGTCATCAAGATTGTATGTTTCATTATGACTTATGTTTTTCAAATTTCTTTTATGTTATCAATTTGTGTACATTTAAGTGAATTTCTACTAGGTTCCATTTGTCTTACAACTACAACTAGTTAAAAACTTGCTGGTCACCTAGAGTCAAATTATCTTGGATTCTTGACTCCAAGTGAGAACCATTTTTTATCCCATTTATGACATTTACTTACAACAAATCATCTTTGATGCTTGACTCCAGACTCCAGATTGTATTATTAGTATTTCAATTATGAATACAATGTCTTTTGCAATATGCTGCAACAGGTTATAAGTCCTGCCACTACAAATGATAATACTTTCAAAACCTTGCAGTTTCTGGTACAAATTACCATGTATGAAATGTTGGAATGGAAGCTCACCCTTGACTAATCATCTCAGGTTTTATATGAGTATCTATTGCTGTTTTATTGAAGCTGGTTACAATATTGATGTTTACACTGTCTTGAATGCCATGCTTCTGTTGCTGCCTAGATCTCTGACCTGAAAGGTTGTCAAACAGAATACCTTGGCTTTTATCTCAAATGGAGATCTTAATTTGAGTGAGAGTAGATGTGAAAATAAACATACAAAGAAGAAGGTTAACTAACCAAAGTGCAAGCCAAAACCTGACAATATTTGTTACAATTGTGGCAAAAAGGGTCATTGGCAACCTAAATGTTCCAAATTGAACAAGTTTCAATCCATTGGAAATGCAAGCCTGTCTCTTACCTTTAACAAAGGAAACTCATATGAAGTTGGTAAACTTCTGATGGCAACTAATAATAGCATGCCTACCAGCCTTCTTCTTGATAGTGCCACATTCTGCCATATGATAGCCAAACAGTTGTATTTTGACAACTATCAGGATGTTGACTATTAGCACATCACTATTGATGGTATGAACACCTTACTCATAGCTGAAAAGGGAAATATTACTTTCAGGACTTGTCTACCTAATGGTGTGACTGATGTGCAACTCCATGATGTTTTACATATCTCTAAATCGGGTGCCAACTTGATTAGCTTGGGTTCTTTGCAATGGGCTAGAGCCACCATCAAAGGACTTACCTTTGGAATAGCTCTAGTTGAGGGAGGAAAAGAATTCCTTCATGCCAACTTAATAGAGATCCATGGCATTCTCTATAGAATTGTCACTATGACAATGGTGTTAGGGGACTCCTCATTTCCTCCCTTTTTTGCTCTTTATTCCTTCATTCTCCCTTCATTCATTTCCTGATTTCTTCTGTCACTCTTTTACCTTACTGCTCCTACTCCTTCAACACAATCTATTGGTACTACTTTTAGCCTTTGAGGTGCTCTGGGTCTCCAGCTATCATTCAGACAAGTGTGGCCTTTCAGCACTGCATATAGGCTGCTTATATAAGCCAGAGTTTGCCTTTCTGACTTTTAAAACTCTGGATTTGTCCTGTCCTGCAATTTTTGAGTTATTTAAGGTTTTGTTGTCCTGTACAGTTGTTTCTCATGCTTCTGAAGCCTAAGAAGCCTCCATTCTAGCATAGGAAATCCCTAGACTTGTCTTCTTTGGATCTCCTTCTGCCAGGTGAGTAGTTATTATGATATTGTTGGTATATACTCTAATATACTTTGGATCTCCCTCTGCCAGCTGTGTGACTGAGCCATAGCCTCCAGAGGTTGCCCTTACAGCAGAACAAGTCTACTCATTTTGGTCTGGGAGTCCCATTTAGCTTGCTTGAATCCTCTCTTGCCTCTTTATGTCTCTCCCTCACTGGATTGCCCCCTTGCCCCTTTATTGTCTCTATGACTCAGCCAGCCCCCCCAGGTGCCCCTTGAATGCTTCTGCCCCTCAGGATAAGGCCTGAAATTGCTTGCTTGCTCTTGCTTGAGACTCAGGTGCAGACCACTCACGCTTTCCTCACCCTTCATACTATTGAACTTGCTGAATTGCATCAGGCCATAGACACTATTGCCCATTCTCTTCAGGCCCTTCTAGAGTGCCTCCCTCTTACTTCTACCTCTCTTCAGTCATCTTCAGCTAGGGCTGACACACTTCCAGTCCCTCACTCCCAGGCCTCTTCCCCTATTCATGCCAATAGTCTTCATCCTGCACTCTCTAATGCATTCAATAAGGATTGAGTTATGGGCAAGCAATTTCTGCAGCCTTATATCACCTATATCCAGTTGAGTAATGAGGCCTTCCTCTCTGACACTCTCAAGATTGCTTGAGTTCTTTCCTATATGAAATCTGGGTGAGCCTTCACATTTTTACTCCAAATTTTTTGATGCCCTGGAGGAGTTGAGAGTTTTGAGAGTTGGACTCAGTTTGAGAAGGAGTTTAGGGCTGAGTTTCTTCCCTTGGATCCTGCCAAGGTGGCAGCACTCACTCTTTGGAATCCTCATCAATATGGATAGAGAAAGTGGACTTTAGATGAGTACATTGACTCTTTCAGAGTTCTTGCTGAGCAGGCCTGCTATCTGGATAGTCTCCAGCTCTGCCTCATCTTTCAAGAGGGCCTCCACTCTTCTCTTATGGATTGGATTAACAGCATGGCTGACAGATGACTAGACAACACACATATTGAGTCCTGGTATCAAAGAGCACATGACCAGTGGCAGCTTGTGGAGTTAAGGCATGAGCTTCACCAGGAAACAACTTCTTGCTCCACCTCATATGCATCTCCATCTGTTCATTTTCCTATTCAACTAACACTAAATTTAGCACCTTTATTTGGCATCAAGATTAGATCAGTTCTATCTTATCAGTGGTCACCAAGTTCCCCAATCAGAAGCCTTGGAACTATAGGAACATCATGAAGCAATCTGGTATTGCTGGCAACTCAGTGGCATCTGCTCCACCTGAGCAACTTTGGCCAATGTCTGGCAACTGCCAACCCTTTGATAGTTTCATACCTAAGTGTCAGCTCCTCATGCATTTGCCTACTTATAGTCTTTGGTTGTAGGGTTGTCCAATTGGTTGACAGATCCCATTGGCAACTTGGGCAAATTTTCAGGTTTCATCCCTTGTGCCACAATTTTTGGTGTTCTTGACATATGCTGTTGGTGACTTCTTTTCCATTGATAAGTACTTGGCTGGGCTGGGTGCATTAACATGGATTTTAGCAGCAAGATTATCTGGTGCCTCAATCAGATCAGTCCTATCTTATCAGCAGGCACTAAGTTCTCTGATCAGAAGCATTGGAACCACAGGGACATCATGAAACAATCCCGTGCTTCTGGCAGTCCATTGACACTGGCTCCACTCTAGCACCTTCATTTGATGTCTGGTGACTTCCATCTCCTTGATGGTTTAAAGCCCAACTGACAGCTCTCCATGCATTTGTCTGCTTATGGTCTTTGATTGAAGGGTTGTCTGACTGGTGGACAGACGCCATTAGCAATCCAGGAAAAATTTTCAGGTTTTATCTCTTGCACCACAATTCTTGAGGTTTTTGACATATGCCGCTGGCAACTTCTTTTCCATTCATTGTGTACAAGCTGTATTATTTTCACTTACCTTATGTAGTTAGCAACGGTAACCTAGTGCCTTATAAATACTGTACTATATGGTAGCACCAGGACAATACATCCCCTATGGCTTACATCTCATTCTAGTGACAATTGTCCACTAAGTCACTAACTTTTCTACTTTTCCCTGACCTTGTGTCAGTCACCAAGGTTGCTATTTAGTTAGCACCTCCAGTTGCCAAGCCATCTCAGTTACCAATGGTACCATCAGGTACACTACTGCCTCCCTGTTGCCTGGAGTATAGTGTGATGTAGCGACTGATTGCTAAGCAATCTCTTTAATTCTTCTTAAACTTATCTAAACTTCCAGCCTCACAAGTAGCTGGGACCCTGCCTAGGACTCTCACACATCTTAGTGCATGCCCATTGCTACTCCATCAGAGGCACTAGGCCACAGTTTGTTACTTACAGTACCTAGGCATCATCACCATTCTTTGTGCTCAAACTATATTATTTTTTTCACTTACCTTATGTAGCTAGCAATAGCATCCTAGTGCCTTATAAATAGTGTACTTTGTGGTGGAACCAGACCAATAGACCCCTGTTGTTCACATTACATCTTAGCAATCTTCTGTTTCTCAGTTGTTAACTTGTCTATTCTCTTTGTGCTAAGTTGCTAAGGTTACTCAGCAGCTAGCACCCCACCAATGCCAGCAGTCTTAGTTATCACCCACTCCTCCAAGTTAGTGCCCTTGGTTACCAGTGGTACCACCAGGTAAATTACTGTCTCCACATCGCTAGTGTAAGGGGATGCTCCATTGTGGAAGCCAAGCCAAAGCTTTGACCACTCAGGCCCACCACCAAGAGAAAGCAAGCATCAAGCAGGCACAGCAACAATAGCTGGCAGGCAAGAGGATAGGCCACCAACAAGGAGTGGAGCAAGAGGGCAAGGGCAGAGGACAAGGTTGTCACTGAGGAGCTTACAGTCAAGCTAATGTGTAGACCCAGAAGCAATGCTATTGCTAGGACTGGGGATGTCCCATCCACCAGTCCTACTTATATACTACATTGGACACACTATAGCTATGACGTATTGACTAATAGG
The DNA here is from genome assembly GCA_017657275.1 of Termitomyces sp. T108. Classification (NCBI taxonomy): domain Eukaryota; kingdom Fungi; phylum Basidiomycota; class Agaricomycetes; order Agaricales; family Lyophyllaceae; genus Termitomyces; species Termitomyces sp. T108. The sequence goes on from JAGGAU010000294.1 coordinate 10,767, forward strand.
GCCAGTATGTACTAAGCACTAATAAGTAAGCAATAATCAGCATGAGTAAGCCAGCCAATGGCATAAAGGCCTGCTGACAAGTAGAGTGGGTCCAAAGACCAGCTGATCTGTCAGATGATGGTTTCGAGATAGGAGGGGAGCTAGGTAGGGCTGGAGTGGTTTAGATGGTGGCTAGATAGAGGTGCCAACGTCAACACAGACTAAGCAAGGCTAGAGTGGATGGTCTAAGGACTCATCCCCTGATAGCCAGAACTCTAGTGCCCTGCACCTATGGCAGGCTATTGGTTTAGCATCCAGTCACTAAGCAGTTTTTCCTTTTTAAATTTCTTAAAACTTACAAGTCTTCTCACCCCAGAAGTAACTGAGACCCTGCCCAGGACTCTCATATTTCTAAGTACATGCCCAATGCTACCCTACATGAGGTGCTAGGTTGCAATTATCCTTAACAGTACCTAGCAATTTTTGGGCATCATCACTGTCACTGTGGAAAGCCTGGTCATTTTGCTTGATACTGTCCCCAGGGATCAAAAGTGCATTATCTCTCAGCCTTAAAGCAAGTCCAGCTTCTTGCTGCTAAAAATGCCCAAGAAAACCCTTCTCCAGATGTGCAGACTGTAACAGAACCTTTGAATAAGTCCTTAGGTTCTGCAGAAGCTGCACCAGAATCTTTGGAGGAATCCTTAGATTCTGCAAGGGAGGGTTTTTAGTTGAGTGATGGATGAGTTGTACACTTCTGCCACCTGATGCTAATTAGTTTCCATGTCTATCAGTTGAATCTTCCAATATATTGCTCTCTGTTAATGATTCTCTGACTGAAACTGTAAGCACTTCTTCTAACATACAAAATACTTCCTCAGTCAAAGTCTCAGCTGAGACCCCTTCTCCTCCTTCAGTTCAGCACCCACATGTCTCTGCTTGGGAACAACACCTTCCTCATTGCTATGTTGTTGCCTCCACTCTCTCTTCCAACTTCCTGCATTTAAATGTGGAAATTGAGACAACTGACACTCAGCAGACTTGGAGCATTGTTGCTCTCCTGGACAGTGGTGCCACTGGACTCTTTCTTGACACCAACTATGTGGAACAGCACCAACTCACTACCCAACCCCTCTATTGCCCTATTCCTGTCTATATCATTGATGGTATGCTCAACAAAGCTGGATCCATTTGATCAGTGGTGGATTTAGTCCTTCATTATCAGTCTCATTCTGAGCATGCAGTCTTTGCAGTCACTAGCCTAGAAAGGTAGGATATGAGATTTGGATTCTCTTAGCTGCAATACTTGGATCCTCCTAGCTGCATGACCACAATACTGAAATCAACTGGACCAAGAAAAAGATGAATATGAGCCATTGTCATAGATGGTGTTTCACCTGTGCCAAGGAAGTTAAGGAAGAGCATAGAGCATCAGTCCATGAGTGTGCTGCTATATGTGCTTGCTGAGTTGAACATCTCCCCTTTGTAGACCTTGACCTACTAAACCCTCCCCCCTTGGCATTCCCTTGTAGAGAGGCCCTCTATGAGGACGTTCAAGGTGTGATGAGTAAAGCCCAGACAAAAGATGGATGTGAGGGTGAGTTTGCATGCACTCTTGACTCAGAGTCTCCAGATGAAGCCATTGAAACAGGTGATAGGATTTATGCAACTATCCTATACCCTCCTTCAATGATGGCACAGATCAGAGCTAGTCAAACTACTTCCCAGCAGCTAACTCAGGCATTTGCTGCTAACTCTGCTCCCAAGTCATTTCAGGATGCAGTTCCTCATCACCTGCAGGACTTTGAAGATGTCTTCAAGGCTTCATTCAACACTCTACCAGAGTGCAAGCAGTGGGACCATGCCATTGAGCTTATACCCAATGCTAAGCTCTCTAGCTGCAAGGTCTATCCTCTCTTTCCCAAAGAGCAGAATGAGCTTGATGCCTTCTTGCAAGAGAACCTAGACTCTGGTTGTATCCACCCCTCAAAGTCTCCAATGGCCTCTCCAGTCTTCTTTATTAAGAAGAAAGATGGATCTCTATGTCTACTTCAGAACTATTGAGTCTTGAATGCAATGACTGTAAAAAATTGCTACCTCTTACCACTTATCTTTGAGCTTGTTAACAACCTCTGAAGTGCACACTACTTTACTAAGTCAGATGTCTGCTGGGGCCACCTTCCAGACCATGATGAATGACATCTTCTGAGACCTCATAGTGGAAGGTGTTGTATGTGTTTATCTTGATGATATCCTCATCTCTACTGAGACATTGGAGGAGCATCAACAGATTACATGCATTGTACTGAAACATCTCCACCAACACCAGCTTTATCTCAAGCCAGAGAAGTGTGAATTTGAGCAGACTAAGGTGGAATACCTTGGCATTTCCCATGGAATAGCTGAGATAGACTCAGTCAAGGTAGCTGGTGTGGCTGAGTGGCTGGAACCAAAGAACAAGAAGAAGATTCAAGCCTTTCTAGGCTTCACCAACTTCTACCAGAGGTTTATTCAGGACTTCTTCCATCATGCCTCACCCCTCTTTGATCTTACCACTAAAGACACCTGTCAGGTTCTGTTGACTGCAGGGGCTTCTTTCCTAAGCAAGACTTTATGGAGTGAACTCAAGGTGGTGATGGATATGAAGTTTTACAAGAGGGATGAAGTCCAGGGTTGGTTCCAGGGATTTTACAAGGTGTGGGGCTAATTAGTGGTGGAAGGATGGTAGACCCAGGATGTTAGAGCTAGTCCAGGGTTGCATAAAGTGTTCTGAGACAGGAGGTGCTAATGGAGAGGTGAGGGAATAAGTCTGGAGTTGGTCTGGGGAAAAGCAAGGTGAGACAGGGATCAAGACAAGCTTGTGGAACCAAAGGTGAAATAGATGCAAGACAAGAGAGATAACAAAGACAGGACAAAATTGAGACAAGCTTAGAGACTCAAAAGAGACTTGAAGGGAAATAGAGAGTTCATGAAAAAGATGAAGATAGTCAAGGCAAATCACAGGTGAGTAATCAAGGCAATAGATCAGATAATATGTTCAATATCAAGACTAGTGTACATGTTGACTACTTATGCCTTAAATACCAGAGGAGGGGGGGCTGGTCCTGGGCTGAGCCAGATCAGTCCTGAAGTACTATATAGTTGTATTGCATAGGGCTCCAGGGCATACTGGCAAAGTATCCATAACTGTATATTGGAGCTCTTTGCTGAACAGGCCAGCTCATGAGTGGCAGCATTGGAGTCAACATATTGATGGGTCTGACATTGAGTGTCAGCTGCAGGCCATTGAGAGTGATCACTGAGTAATTGCTGAGTGATTGTCAGGTGTTGGGTGTTGCATATGGAGTTTGCCAAGACTGACTGATACTGATGCCAAGTGTGGCCATTGCTGAGAGCCAGATAATAGGTTAGTTCAGGGTCAGGGCTTGGCAATCTGTGGGGCAGTGATTGCCAGGTGATCTGCTAGGTCAGGGTTGGGGGGGTAGCAAATCCTGGAGTAGGTGTGGTGGGTTGGGTTCAGGGTCATGGTGGCAGTTGGTGTGTCCTGGGGTGGTAAGGCATGCTCCAGGGCAGCTCGTGACAACAGCCTGTGGCACTGGGATGCAGCATAGCAGAAAGCCTTCAACACCCTCAAACAGGCTGTTACTTCAAAGCCTGTTCTCCTCTTTCCAGATGATGATTCTCTCTTTTGTGTGGAAGCTGATGGCTCAGATTTTGCTACTGGAGCTGTCCTCTCTCAGCAGTTAAAGGAGGATGGGAAGTGGCATCCTGTGGCATTCTACTCTAAGAGTTCTAATGCCATGGAGCACAATTACAAGATCCATGACAAAGAGATGCTAGCTATTATTCAGTCATTTGAGGAGTGGCAACATTTCCTTGAGGATGCTAGGCATAAATTTGAAGTGTAGATTAATTACAAAAACCTGGAGTATTTTTGGACAGCTAAGAAGCTTAACCACCAACAGGCTTGATGGTCCTTGTATCTGGCCAACTTTGACTTTTTGCTACATCACAAACCTGGATGGAGCATGGGCAAGCCAAATGTACTTTCCAGACAAGCTGACCATGGTTTAGAAGCTAGTGACAATGACAATTTTGTTCTCCTAAGGCATGAGCTCTTTGCTATCCATGCTCTGGAGGGTGTGGTGGACCAGGGAGAAAAGGTGAACATTCTTAGAGACATTTGTTGAGTTAACTCAGAAAGACTCAGTAGCCAAGGCTGCTCTAGCTCTGCATGCTTGACAAAAAGCTGGGTCAAGTTAGTCTGCACTGATGAGCAGTCCTTGGAGAATGGTCTCTTCACCTTCTGGGAGTGCATTTATGTTCCCAACCTACCAGATCTCTGGAGGTGGATTGATGAGCAGCATCATGATTCTAGGATTGCAAGCCATCCAGGCAGGTGGAAGACATTGGAGCTAGTCTCTTGAAACTACTGATGGCCTTAAATATCATGGTATATTGGTTCCTACACCTCCACTTGTGACCTCTGCCTTTGGATTCAGCCTTGTTGTCAGCTTTCTATTGGACAGCTTCATCCTTTACCCATCCCTGCTGAATGTTGGAGTGTGGCCTCAGTAGACTTTATTGTTGAGTTACCAGACTCTCATAGATATGATGCAATCATGGTGGTAGTAGATCTCTGTGGCAAGTGTGCTCATTAAATTTCTACACACACTACCTGCTCTGCCATGGGGGCTGCTAATCTGTACTAAAAGCATGTCTGAAAACTCCATGGGTTGTCCAATGCCTATGCCTCTGACTGAGGACCTCAGTTTGTGGCAGAGTTTACCAGAGAACTGTATTGCCTCCTCCATGTCAAGCTTCATACTTCCACTGCCTACCACCCTCAATTCAATGGCCAAACCAAGCATGTCAACCAAGAGTTAGAACAGTACCTCCAACTCTTTTGCAATGAAAGACAGGACAACTGGGATGACCTACTACCAGAGGCAGTGTTCCCATACAACAACCATGTACATGCTGCTATCCAGATGTCTCCATTCTTCTTGGATACTGGTCAACACTCTTGGATGAGATTTGAACCTTGTCATCACCCCTCAGAAAATGAAGCTGTTAATGAGTTCATAGATTGGATGAAGGCTGCCTAAGAAAAAGCCAAGGCTGCCTTAGCTAAGGCAAAGGATGACATGGCCCAATACTACAATCATGGACAAACTCCAGCCCCCAAGTACAAGCATGAGGACTGAGTCTATTTAGATTCCTCTAACATTGCCACTACTTGACCCTCTCAGAAGCTGGCTCATCATCATCCAGGACCCTTCCCTATAGTAAGGCAAGTAGGTCTACTAGCCTATTGACTCAAGCTGCTGATAAGTACTTGGCTGGGCTGGGCGCATTGAAGCTAATTTTAGCGGCCTTATCTGATACCAAGATTATCTGGCGCTCCGATTAGATTGGATATATCTTAGCAGCACTTGGCCGGACTCCCCAATCAGACGCCTGGGAATCATCAGAAAATCAAGAAGCAGGCTTTTTGGCAGTCACTAGGCGCCGGCTCCACTCTAGCGCCTTCGCCCGACGCCTGGCGACTTCCCCTCCTTGATGGTTTCAGGACGGAGTGGCAGTTCCCCGTGCATTTGTCTACTTATGGGCCTTGGTGACAGGGTCATCCAACTGGTAGACAGACGCCGTT